>JAECUM010006780.1:0-89633 GCA_016617855.1 Megalonaias nervosa | reverse complement strand
ATATAGTTATATATATATATAGTTATAGTTATATATAGTTATATATATATAGTTATATATATATATATATATATATATATATATATATATATATATATATATATAAATCTTATTCGAGACCCTCAGATATGGTTACGTTAGAAATCTTCCTTCAAGCAATAATCAGAAAATGTGTGAGAATTTTAGCACTTTTTGTAGATCTTCAAAATATCACAGTGAATTATTAACGTCTGCACTATACCCTTTTTATTAATTTATGAAACGTATAATAAAAATACACTTATTCAACCAGCCTTAATTAAATGCTGTACAAGAATGTATAAATATTTAATAAAAATACACTTTTTCAACCATCCTTAATTAAATACTGTACAAGAAATTGTTAAAACATTTAATAAAATAATCACCTTTTTAACCAGCCTTAATTAAATATTGTAGAAAATGATAACTATGTAGTTTTGCATTTATTGCTTTGAATGCTTCAGTTGCGATTGCTTTTATGTTAGCCCTTTTTTCTCTCTCTTTTTCCTTTCCTTGTGTGTTCTACAGATTGTTTGCTAGTGTTTTCTAGTACTTAACGAACATTCAAAAATCATAACGATTCATATTCTGACGCAAGCAACGACAGGTTCGATTACGATTCACTCTGTTGCATTTGGAATTACAATGTGTAATTTGGAGATTATGATTTATATTGTACATTGTTAAATATGTATCTGTCATTACTTCGTGTTGGTATTAATTAATATTGCATGTATACATTTGCAAAAGACCAATAGGTTAATATGCAGTAAGATTCTTCTACCTCATATTTCTCATATAATTTTTGATACTTTTTTATGCGGACATTTCCATAAATTTCATGAATCAGCCATGCTTCCCAAACAAAGTTCGCGGGAAAAGAACAGTTCACAAAGCTGTCCACGAGCATGATGCTTTGCTAGTACAAATATGAAACAGTGATCATGATTTGTCTCGATTCCTACCCATTAGCAAAGAAGTTAACCCCCTGTTATTCATTTAACTGCAATGCAAACTTAGATCGCTAACCTCATCGTGTTATTTTGGATGTTACAACCAAATCACTCTATCTGTCAAACATATGGTCATCGTATATCTACTACTACAGAATGGTGCGACATCTTGTTTTAATACCAGACAAATGGTCTGTGATTTTCACTGGTACATATACGATAATTTTGGCCTAATTCTTCACATGGAAGTCAATCAATGTTGTGAAAAATTCCAGCTGCTGAAACCACATGGGCAGACACCTAACACTTCTCTGGATGAAATTCAGCTTTATTGATTTCGCATTAGTTCATTTTAGCTGGTTCGATATCATCGATGCATTTCTACATGGCGATATTTTCTCTGGCGATAGCGTCTTGCTATACAGGCTTAAAGGGTCGAAACAGAACGATAGTTGAATGACGCATGAACTAAATGATATAACCTGTACGAAAATTAAAATTTTCTTAATGTTTTTCTATCCCTTTACTTAAATAACAAGGCCGCTTAAACCACGAAGAAAATCTATTTGCCAGTACTACATAGACCATTTCTGTGACTGTTGAAACAGTGTCCTCTTATACCTAAGTAAATGCAGCATAATCTTTTCTTCAAATTTCACTTTACAAAGAATATGTCTTTCACGAGACAGCACTTATTAATAATGCCATACGTACCTTTGGTTTTGTACCGGCAAGAAGCATTCCGTTTCTACTGGATATTTCTTGTATCTGTTTTGTTTTTTTAGTTTGTTTAAATTATTTTATCGTATCTGAACAGGTACAAAAAAATACAAAGAAATGATTTGTATTCGTTCAGGTAATTTATATCATTGTACAATAGATTTCAGCAATGATATAAGCGATGTATGTTTTGATCACTTTTGTATGGCATCCCTCGAAGGCGACAATTTGTTAGGCTCCATCATTGGTCAAATTAGACATTTTGAAAAGTTTCGGCTCCATAATGACTAACAAGAAAGTTATTTGTTTGAAATGCAAAACTTGGTAAAATAAGTGGTAAAAACAATTTTGTGTCATTTTACATGAAAAAGTCATTACAGCAGATACGACAGTGTCTGCGCAACCTCAAGTTTTCAAATCGGCTCCATAAAAAAGATATCCCTCAGGTCAATCAGTTGACGATTCCAGAAATATACCGGGAGAAGTTTCATCGAAATTCACCCAGAGTTGTGGCAATCACCGATGTCCTGCATATATTCCAGCTGAAGAGCATATACTTTCATTTAATCACTGAAAATGCAGCTAATTGCTTGAAAACTGCAGTTTTCCTTTTACAGTTTATTTATGTATGCTATACTTTTGTGATACATGTATCGATGACAAGTATCGTGTTACAACATAGCTGGCGATACCTAGCTCTAGTTCATTCCAGTTCATTGCTATGATGTCAAGATCATATATTTTCTTACCCTCTCTCTCTTAAAATATCCTCTCTCTCTCTCTCTCTCTCTCTCTCTCTCTCTCTCTCTCTCTCTCTCTCTCTCTCTCTCTCTCTTTGAGCTATGGGCTCCCTCATGGGATAACACTATAAGTAGAGCACTACAAGCACATGTTAGCTTCTGGAACAATGAATGCTCAGCCATTCACGTACAGCCGAATGCATGGAAGTTAGTGTGGAATGGAAACTAAGCGAAATAACAAGAGGTAATTAAAATATGTTAATTGATTTTAGAGTAGAGTAGATCTAAGTCATTCTTTTGCTTTAAATGACATTACTAACGACTATAAAATTATTTATATTCTCTCTCTCTCTCTCTCTCTCTCTCTCTGGATTGTGGGTTCCCTACATGGCATTAAACTAGATACTTTACACTTGTGATCACAGGGAAGATACCCATATCGTGTATGAAAAGTAACAATTCGCATCTATATAATTATAGTATATACACATTTTAATGAGCAGTATTTTGTTCATATGTACGTCTGCAAATTATTATTCATATCAATTTTCATCAGTCTATGAAAGAAATTCTGCTCCCCGCCCCCAGCTCAAAACTTAAATCTGTGGTTTCTTGGTAGGTGATGTAGGAAGAAACGAATTACTGAATGTACACACACACACACACACACACACACACACACACACACACACACACACACACACGCTGTCATACATTTTTCGAATCGTCGAATACTCGTAACTCATCCGGGCAGTTACAGTAGATAAAACCTTTATAACATAGTTGATATAATTGTTGTACTAAACATGGGGAGCTACGAAATAATTTTAAAACCTCTTTGCAACAACCACAAAGGAAAGGTCTCAACACATGGCGTTAGTAAGAAAACAGCAACAATTACAAAGATATCCTTACCCAGTAAAATACAAGGTCACAAAGTAAAATTTGTCCAAATGGTCATGGTTTGTGCTTTGGAATTACCTGGCTCATGATCGAACTATGATTACGAAAAGTAAAATGGCTCCACCAGAAACCTCAGTATTAATGTAACTAATTGATCAGTTACCGTGATTTTACTTTTACGTTATCACTGATATTTAATCAGTTTACTCTTTCGTCATCACTAACATTAACCAATCAGAAGCCGCTATTGAGATTTGCTGGCTCGTCTGAAGAGGTGATTGGATAATATTTTATCCATTTTGGTCTTCTGGCGTGAATGATGACTACAACTCTTCTTGTGTAGCACTTTTGCTGTCGGACTAAATATTTATCACAAAATCCATGTTAATATTTATTTTCAAAGCTTTTCAAGATTAATTTTTGAGAAATTGTACGAAAGTAGCTAATGTAATTTCAACAAATCATGCACAGTAAGAAACGACTGAACCGAATATTTTCACTTATTAGAAACAGAGTTCTGGCTTGTAGTTAAAATCAAGGACAGCCAGCAGTACATGAACACCGTCTCTTTCACTTCAGGGACACTACACAGAAGGCGCCGAGCTCATGGACCAAGTTCTCGACGTAATCCGGAAAGAGTATGAAAGTTGCGACTGTCTTCAGGGATTTCAGCTGTGTCATTCATTGGGTGGCGGCACCGGTTCCGGAATGGGGACTTTAATCATGTCTAAGATCAGGGAAGAGTTTCCGGATAGAATAATGACGTCATTTTCCGTCTTGCCTTCTCCAAAGGTAATTAGATTATCCTACTCTGATTTTGGATTGTCTGCTCCTTTTATAACAGAACAAAATAATGCTAATGAGCGAAATGAATGAATTCGTTGATGCTGGTATCAAAAGAGAGAGACGTTTGCGAGTGCTATCACTCCTTGAATCGAAGGGTTCAGTCAGAATCAAAACATCTTCACATGCTAATTAAATCAATGATATATTCATTGATGTTTGTATTCTCTCTTTGATTTAGTTTCGTTTCAGTTCAACTTGTTGTTGAGTATGTGCAGTAAAAGGAAAGGTACACACTACTATTCAACCACATCATGCACACTTTTTGGAAATACCTTTTCCATTCGTGTTTTATAAAAACTATTCATTAAACGTTTTACTAATCTTTTGTCCATTCATAATGTGGAAATCTATTAGACTTTGCAATTTTCTGTCGAACATCTGTGTTTTTGGATAAAATTTGCCCATGTCAGATTTATCTGCCTTGTTGGTTTTTGTGTACTGTCGCCTTTAACTGTTAATATAATAATGTAATTGATAAAAGTGCATATCCCATCTTAAACAGCCACCTCCAGTGAGATAAATGACGTCTTTCAGTTAGTTGTTTAATATGAGCTGGTATCTACAATATTGCTATTAATTGACGTTAAAGAAGTGAATGTGTAAGTGTTAGGTATATTTAATTTGTACTTTATGATTGATTGACCTTTGTCCATAATTGAAGGTAGGAGTTTGGGCCTACATGACTTATGTCATGTAGGGTAAACGTGTTTACTTGGTTTTGAGTTCTCGATACAGACTTAGTTATGATCCTAGAAGATTCCAATAAAAAAAATTTGTTTACAGTTTCATGGAAATTTCCGTTAAGATAACTCATCCAAGTCGTTTTATTCTGCATTAAGTTTTTATATTAGAGTTGTTTACATCAGAATTATTCATTTCTGTCTTTAACTTCAGTTATGTTCCCATTTAATTTCAGAGGATTTATTTATTTAAATTATTCATTGGAACTACAAAGTGCTCAATAATACTTTCCGACTAAATCGCTTTTTTGGGATCATTGTAAATTAATTTAGAGATATTTTCCAGGCTATTGGTACATCAGCACTTTCAGGATTGTAATTCATTCGGAACACCACTGGAAATCATACTCTATACTTTCGGATTTTTTGTATAGAACGTTTAGGACTATGTGGGATTTATTTCACGATACTGGAAGTTCTTTTTAAATTTTTACTTTGTATTATAGGGAAATAAATTATTTGAAGTTTACTAAACTTGTTGGTTTTTGCTCTTTTCTGTTACTTAGTTTAAAACCATATAATCGTAACAGTAAGTTAATTTAATTTGGTTTGTTTCTTTTATCTAACACAGAAAGAGTTTCTCAAGTGTGTATGCAATGGGCATTGGCTTTGACTACTTGGCATTTTGATTGTTCGCAAGATACTCTAATAGGAATAGACGGGACTCCTATATTTTTATTTTAGTGTAAAAATTGCAATTTAAAAAGCAATAATTTAATAAAGGGCAACCATACTCAAATTACTCCATGTCGAACGTATGTTCAAGCGAATGACATGCCACACACTATTTAAAGTAATTAGTCTAAACAGATACGTCATACTGACATACTGAAACAAGAAAGAATTATCGACATTGGATGTTTTCCATCGGCAACGTTCATTTTCTTTTTTCTGTCGATCATAAAATTAAACATGATTTATACACACAAAACTTTTTTTTTTTTTTTTTTTTTTCAGGTGTCTGATACAGTTGTGGAACCCTACAACTCGGTGCTCTCTGTGCATCAGCTGGTGGAAAATACCGATCAAACATTCTGTATCGACAACGAAGCTTTATATGACATCTGCTTTCGGACACTGAAACTAAAGAACCCAAACTACAGCGATCTCAACCATCTTGTTTCCATGTGCATGTCCGGTATAACCACATGCCTACGATTTCCTGGACAACTGAATGCAGATCTCAGAAAACTAGCGGTAAATATGGTTCCGTTCCCTCGCCTGCATTTCTTTGTGCCTGGATTTGCACCGCTGACTGCTAGAGGGAGCCAGAGTTTTCAGGCAGTTTCTGTTCCCGAACTTACACAACAAATGTTTGATGCCAAAAATATGATGGCAGCCTGCAATCCGTTGCATGGTCGTTATCTAACGGTTGCATCCGTATTTAGAGGTCCCATGTCAATGAAGGAAGTTGAGGAGCAATTGATGAAAATACACGACAAAAATAGCAGTTATTTCGTCGAATGGATCCCAAACAACGTAAAAACGGCAGTGTGCGACATACCGCCAAAGGGTCTAAAGATGTCCTCGACGTTTATTGGGAACACAACCGCGATACAAGAGGTTTTCAAACGTGTGTCAGAACAGTTCACGTCTATGTTCCGCCGAAAGGCTTTCCTCCATTGGTACATAGGAGAGGGAATGGATGAGATGGAATTCACAGAGGCAGAGTCTAACATGAACGATCTGGTGTCAGAGTATCAACAATATCAGGATGCAACGACCGATAACGATATAGCTTCCGGTGAAGACGAAGCAGATGAGATGCCGGCTTAAGATGTTTGAAAAGCAATGGATTTATCAAATACGTTCAAACTTGTGTTAAACAGCAACTACAGGGAAGGAGAATAAAATCGCCTTGTACGACAGGTGACTGCTTCATAAATGTTTATTTCTGTTAAAATATGGTTGTAAAAACCTTTGTAATGTTGTTCTTTAAGACAGGTGGTTGATTGATACAGGTACCCTTTTAGCATGTAATACTGTAATATGAAATAAAAATAGGCATGCGCCAACTGCAGCTAACCAACTTCTCATTAGGTCACTAAGTCAAGAGTATACTGACTGAAGTCCGGGAAGACACCTTTTTTGTTTCTTTTCTGTTAGCAGAGAGAGTGTCGAAGTGATATGCATTTTTGTGTAAAAAATAGTTAATTTAATCCAAGCTACCGTGGGATTGGTTTCAAAATAAGAGCACGTGGATGCATCGTCACAGTGTGGATCGGAATCATTTTAAATCGTTCGAGAAAGCGAGTAGACAAAACAGTATTAAGAAAATTCTGAAAGTTCGATGAATCTTTCTAAGTTGCAGAATGTCTCTAGATTCTGATTCCTTAGCAAGAATTCAGGTTCACACTAAAAAGCAAAAAATTCGTGAACACAGGATCTAACCTTTTAGTATAATTGATGATAACAGATGCGGGTGATATTGATATAAAAAGACATTAAGAACTGATTTACTTGTAATATAATTTCATGGAGATAGACAGACAGGCAGACAAACAGACAGACAGAACAAAAAGCACCTTTACTGACGGACATATTTCAAATATGGTTGATAACCTACGTTATAAACTTTAACATATCTTCGAAAAGTATTCAGAAATATTCAGATAACCGATTCATGATTATCCCGCAGTCATGTAACCATAGTTAGTTGTGAAGTAGTTTGACACATTGTAGAGGCACGAGTTTTACATTTGGCACATTGTAGAGGCACGAGTTTTACACATGACACATTGTAGAGGCACGAGTTTTACACATGACACATTGTAGAGGCACGAGTTTTACATTTAACACATTGTAGAGGCACGAGTTTTACATCGACACATTATTGAGGCACGAGGTTTACATTTAACACATTGTAGAGGCACGAGTTTTGCATTTGACACATTATAGAGGCACGAGTTTTACATCTGACACATTACAGAGGCCGTATTCGAGCTGAATTCATTCAGAGACTGAAGCAACAGCTCCATATGAGCCGACACATCTGGATCCATATCGCTCGAAATCGTGTGCTTGTTTTACACGTCTAAATACGGTATTGAACTTAAACGTACATACAATATGTACTCAGTTAAAAGTGTTGTCGAACTACGAACAACATAGACCCTCATCTGCCGTCGCATAATGTAGTGGCAGATCAGAGTCTGTCTTGGATTTTTTTTTCTATTGAATAGTTGCAAGAAACTGCATAGATCCAGATTTGCCTGCGCATTATTCGACGGCAGATATGTGTCCGTGCAGTTTGCAGTTGGATCCTACTAATAAGCGAGTATATACGGTATTTTTTGATACCGCCAATACCACACACATGTGCCGCACGTATTATATCAGTTTTTGTTCTTTTATTTTATACCTTAATCATTATAACTCTTCATTATCTTAATGCATGTATCATGATATTCAAACTTAATTTCTGCATAAAGTATAAGCTGTATTTCAATAAATCATGTACAAAAAGAGATCGTTTGCTTAATTATATATACTATTATGGAAGCATGGTACGATCTGAATATCTTCTCTCCAAGTCAAATGAATTCAATTATTGATATGTTTAAAAAGTTAAACAGATCTCTCTCTCTCTCTCTCTCTCTCTCTCTCTCTCTCTCTCTCTCTCTCTCTCTCTCTCTCTCTCTCTCTCCACACAAACACGCGTACACTTTATAACACAATTAGAATATTCTGTGGTATAGTTTAGTTTCGTTAGTTCAGTTCATTTCAGGTCAGTTTAATTTATTTGGGTTTAGTTTTCTCCACTTCAGTTCAGTCTAGAATATCCTAGTGCGATCTGGCTTGGATAATTTATTTTAATATTGTTTTACAATATAATTCGTACCCTTTACAAAGTCAAATTTTTTAGGTGACAAAGTACTGTAAGAACGAAAAATTGCCTTCTTTTTTTCTCATGGATCTTGAACAAGGCACGGACAAAACGAGACATACAAAACAAAAGCAATCACACACATGCTTTTCCTACATCTTGTTTTCTTCCTGCTTAACCAGCCATATCTCACTGCTCAATGCACCTAAGCTTTCCAAAGTACGTAATTTAGTAATGTTTATCAAGTTGACTGCATGAGCTAAATAGTGTTACACAAATCCTAAAAGTAGCAAACAAATTTGCTAGGTTTTCGAAATACGATTTTCAAATAAAATTGATAAAATTATCGCTGTTTAATTTAAGGAACTCGATAATAACATTGCAAGAAATACAATTTTGAGCTTACTTCAATGTCCATGAATCTCTGTTTAAAAAAATACAAAACAATTACATGTTTTGCAGTAATTGTACTTGTTTCAAATTAGTAGCAAAAGCATTAAACTAGTAATAACGTGTCATTAATTTACAGAATTTTAATGCATGCAGGTGAATCACGTCTCCTTGAGAATTCAGGTTAATGATTGAAGAAAGAATTTAGCACACCTGCTTAGAATAAACTTGTCGAGCATGTCCTCTCTCCTGTGTCATTGTAGAAATTATGGCTAATTCCGCTTTGAAAGCTCATTATGATAACACATTATTGTTCCTAGTTTGTTTAATATGATTTTGCATGGTGAACAGACCAATTTTAGAGCAGTCCGTTTTGAAAATAAAACTTCCTAAAAAATGAACAGACAAGCGTCAATAACGCTAAACCGAGACCTCTAACGGGTTACACTAAACCGAGGCCACTACAGAGTTAGGGCATTTCGTTATTTTGTCTCTTGACCCTTGCGTGTCAAATTTTTATGCGTCCTCGTTTACCGACCTTTTGGTCGTCACCCTCCCTGCTACTGTAGAGACGCGATCAGGTGGTGTAATTAAATCATTATTATATCAATAATAATGAGCGATTCTACGCTAACCATGGAATCTCACACAGCTAAACTAGCTCGACAGCGACTGATGCAATTAAGAAATATCTCCCCGTCCGTGATTCTGTGAAGCAACAACTACAAGCGCGTACGGAGTCTCAGGTGCAATTTGCAGAAGGTACATAACAGTTATTTAAACCAACTGTCGAACAAACAAAGAACATTGTTACAGCAACTGAGGCAGCACAAAAAGCTCTTGAGACATTACCTGTTGATATTGCTGGCCGTCTTCGAGCAACTAGACCACCACCACCCCGACAACCTCCTCAACCAGAACCTGAAGATGAGCCATCGCCGCCAAAAGTTAAAATTAACATTATAAATAAATTTACGCCGAAAGGTACTGCCGCTGTCAAGAAACGAGACCAGTTAATTAAAATTGCTGTGTTTGCATATCTTGACAGATAGTTACGTAAAACCCGAATATATTAAAACTAAAATATGCCGATTGGGTTAGGGATGTATAGCGCGTCGCTACTGATACTCTGCAGATCAGATCTAAGGAAGATGTTAATCGGTTTAACATTTTTAACCAGACAGTAAGTGGGTATATTGAACGAGTAAAACAAGAAAGGACACGAAAAGAACAAGAAATGAAGTTGCAACTTAAAAAAAGCTAAACAAGAAAGGGAATCAACCTTAACAACAAGTAAGGACAAAGAAAAATGGTATGATACAAATACTGACCCCGGTGCCACTGGAAGTGGTATTACCACTCTATGAAGTGATCATATTACTCCATGCCCCAAAATGTCGATGTTGATAGGCGAGAAATTCTGATTGGCGGAAGACGAGCCGGTAATAATTCCCCAGAAATCATTAATGAAGCAGCTGCTATTTGTCAAAGATTATTTACAGGCGGTATCATGGATATTAATGTTTATCGGTCCCTCATTGATAAAATCGTTGATGATTACCGCAGTGATTGATGCAATTAGATCAGTGACAAGAAAATAAGATGATCATACATAATTCTCAATATGGACGTGTAATGGTCAGGGTGATAAATTCGCGATTACCAACATATAAAGTTACCTACGGAGATGGACTCGGCGATGTTGTTCAGGGTCTATTCAGAAGGATAGCCCCAAAAGCAATACCGATTGCAAAGCAACTAGGAATGAAAGCTATTGACGTTGTTCGTAATAAAGCTATTGACACTGTTGGTGATGTTGCAAGTAAAGCATTTTCAGCAATCAAAGATAGACTAACACGATTAATACGCAGACCGCCACCAGTAAAACTGGAGCCAGTAAAATTACCTAGCACTAAGTGATGCCAGCAAACGTCAGTAAAATAATAAATCAAGCTGCAAATGAACGGTTGATAGAATTAACTGATGAAAAAGATCGGAATATAACTGCAAGTCTAATAGCGGGAAGTGGTCTTCGTGTTAGATGATAGCAGATATAATGAAATGTTCAAGCGTGTATCTGATCCAGCATTTGACATGGACGCACCAGTCCTTAAGGATGAATCAGTGCGTGATTATCAATATTATTCTTATGATGCGCGTGTACCCGAATCACGTGGAAGAATCGAATTACAAGTTCAGGATACAAGTAGATATTTCCTACCCGCTGAGGCATTCCCTGAGATTGAAGGTAGACTTTTGAAAGCAGATAATGCAGCATACTGAAATGGTGATCGAGTTGGTTTTGTTAATAATGGCGTCATGGCGTTATTTAACAGTGCCACATACATGATTGACGGAAAGAACACTGAATCATGTCTCGAAAATGTTGACGTTGCTACGACGATATTTGGCCTTGCAAGATACAGAGATGATTACTCGAGGTCAGCTGGTCCGTCATTGATGTTCGCAAAGGATACCACTGATCAGCCCGAGTACAGAAATGTAAGAGAAGGTGATGTAAGAGATGCTACAGGGGCTGTAACTATCAGTGCAGTACTATCAATGAATGAAAATTTCAACTTGGGATTCGCATCACGTCGATCAATGTTAAACGGTGATGAAGAATTTTCATGTGTAATTCCACTATCACATATCTTTGGATTCTGCAGACATGCTAGAAAAGTTATATTTGGCGCTAAACACACCGTGGTACTTGTGAGAAAAGCCATCGACAATGATGCAATATGGCGTGCTGCTAGGGTTGATGCAGGTAAAGTAATACTAATAAAACTTTCGTCGTGGATGCCAACAATGACTCCATCGCTGAATGAAAAACAACGGCTGCTCTCTTTCATGGACTCAGGTGGTAAATCAACGTTTTCGTGGTTGACGATGACCACAGACAGTATTTAAGTAATGTTGCTGGGATATTCACATGGCAGATAGCATCACAGCAGGGGGTGTCAGCACCACGACATATGTTCATCGCGTTTCAGGAAAATGCCAGAATAGATTCGCATGAACGAATTCCAATGGTGTTTGACACGATTGGGGTTTGTGAAGTTTCTCTGAGAATAAACGGACACCAAGAACCGGCTGAAGAAGTGTTGCTGAATTTTGATAATAATCGTGTTGCACGTGCTTATCATCGATTGATGATATTCATGGGGCGTGATCAGAATGTTGATTCTGGTTTGCAGATATCTCAGCGGGATTTCACAACATTGTATCCGATCTATTATTTCTCACTCAGTCGTTGACGTACATTTTCGAGCTATTGTAGTACCACTGCCCGCTGGTGTTTATAGAGCAATCGCTGTTATACTGTCAGACAAAACAATGCTGCTTGAAGGTGTTGGTGGACGAATGAGAATCATTGATGCCCCAATGGAAAACATGTAACTAGATCACCCGTGATCCATTGCAAGCAACCGGAAACGATCAGTAATTAAATCACCCATGATATTACAGTGTCATATCATCATGTTAATGTTACTCAGACTCCTGGTCAGCTTGAAAAGGTACAATCAGCATTAAGAGAGAATTTTGGAATAAAAATATTACTGAAATCAGCAGCGTTGCAAGGTACAAATAAACTATCACTGACAGAACGTCAACTCAAGCACTTCAAGGACGCCAAACGATCAAAAACCGGTGTTAGACTTGATCCTTCTGCGGATGCCATTAAAGACATAGCCAAGACGGGTGGTATATTTCCACTTCTTGCAGCTATACCAGCGTTGATAGGCGCTGCAGCCCCATCTGTTGCAAAAGCAGCTGCACTTGGTGCTGTTGGAACTGCCTCTGGGATGTCATTAAAGAAAGCTACAGGCCATGGACTAAAGATTTCCAAAAAAAAGGGCGGGGTCTAAGATTGCCAGGAACTCCAACGTGGTACGGTCGAGCCGCTCGAGGCTCAGCTCTGAAACTGCCCGGTACACTATGCTAAACGGAAGCGTTTCGAGCTTCCTATGTCCAATTTCGATTTACCTGATACTGCTAAGAAATTAAACATCAAAAATTTCAGAGGTGTTTTTATGCGTGATCAATTACCAAAACATCCAAACCGTGTTGAAACCGGTATCATTAATCTCGATAGAAGTTCTGGTCCTTCCACCAACGGTGGTAGGGGCACTCACTGGGTTGCATATACGGTTGATCCACGTGGAGTTGTTTATTTTGATTCGTACGGGCTAGCCCCGCTGATAAAATTTTTACGATATAGTGGCTTAGCCGGTGACATACCAATCTGGTATTCAACATTACCAACACAGACAATAACAGATCCACCAATATGCGGTCCGGAAGTACTTGCTGTACTCAACGCTATGTCAAGGTCATCATGGACCACCGACGGTGGTCTGCCGCCGCATAAAGTCGTGTAAGAATATACAAGTGGTTGTTTAAAACAGGTTAATGCTTTATAATGGTAGATATTTACTGAAGATCTGCTTTGAGTCTCACTCAGGGCAAGCCCAAAGGTGACTTATCCAAATATGCAACCCTTGACGAGGTGAAGGATGAGCTCGCTAATCTTTTACGTCTCGCTGATGTGGACCACAATGAACTTGTGGTTTTTTTTCAGTATCAACAAGGACGGATAAAGACGAGCAATATCCCGTTGACAGATATTATTCTGCGAGTTTCAGGCGTGACCCAAAATAACTTAGTGGTGTTTGCTAAAAACGGTAAAATTAAAAACTCAGAGGAATCACTTCTAATACTCATGGGAGAGATTACTGGACGTATCAGTATAATTGGAAATATTATGTATGGCGAGCTCAACTTGAGCAAAAATACAATTACCAATGTGAGAGAACCAAAATCAGACAGTGATGCGGCAACAAAACAATACGTGGACGGCATAACGCCACGATCAGAACTGAGATCAGTCAATACGTTGCAAAAGCCGTTGATGCAATGACTGGCGATCGAAATATGTCTAATAATACAATTACTGGTCTTAGAGAACCAGAATCAAACGATGAAGCTTGAACGAAGAAATACGTGGGCAACAGCGGAATCCTGATGATGACCTCGTTAATGACAATCAATGATGGATTGACCACGTTTAGATCTGTATATACTAATAATGTAACCGCGACTACAAATTTTCGTAGAAATACAAATATAATCATTAATGAAGTTTTTAGGAATCCAGCAGTCATCGATATTAAGCTCGCTGACATGAAAAAGATTACTGATGGTGTAGTTCATCGTACAACCCCAACCAACGCTGTATATACAGTAGCGTCTGGATCAGCATTATGCACACCACTCAATAAAACCATCAAATATACCACTGAGGTTACCGTTATGTACAGGTTCTCAGTACTAGGCGTTACAACATTTACGATATCTACAACAATTTCACGACGTTATCCAGTTAGTGGATCTTCTGGATTTGTGTTAGTGATATTGGAGAAAAACGACGAGGTAACATTCGTGGTGGAACCCGAAGAAAAAGGCCTCGGGGTGTTGTACTATTGGTGTATTGCATTCGTCGCCAACATACCACCTACTTAGAGTGTTAGTAATCTACGTAATGAACCAATCGCCGGTAACCCCAACTGACGTTCAACGTTTCAGATACGAGCATACGTGTTTGTGGCAGACCCAACAAAAAAATATCATTGATGTGCATACAGTAAAACAAAAAAGTACCGGAGACGTGTCGTTGTTACTGACATAATTGTATACTCTGCATCCGCCGTAGTCTCTACGTAGTAACTATAATCGGCACATTATCATCCACATATATAATAGCACCAGTAATAGGAACTGGTGTTGCTGGTATTCTTAATATCATCGCAAAAAAAGATATCCACGGGCGCGGCTGATAAATTACACGAATATACAACGTTGGTATTGGCGGCAACACGCGCACACACCAAATTATCATCGCTGATATCATCAGGGCTCAATGATGGAATAATACCAGATCAAGAATTCACAGAAATGATTAAGGTTTACTATGAAGCAACTGGAAACCATCACCTCTTGTCGGAGACAAAGGACTATCAAGGATTTTATAATCACAGCGGCAGACACAGCCGACTCCGACAAAAACAGGTATTTAGATCCCTGATTTAAAATCAGGACTTAAAAAATAATGTTGCAAAATCAATCCCTGATATTGCTAGAACAAATCGTCGCTAATACAACACCACCAACAGCCACGATGATATCAGCGAGCTCAACCAAGCCTGAGTTTGACGTTAGCTTTCCAAGGGCAATTCCAGCCAAGGAACAAGCTCCAGCAAAATTGAGAGTGTATTATATCAGAGCAAAGTCATTCGGTGGTTTGCAAGCAAATAATTCAATGGTATTTCCGTATAAAAATAAGTCTGATAGAATACCAGACTAGAATGTTGTGGGCATACCTGCGGGCAGTTATCAAATCGAATAGATCAACAATGAATTTCAAAGCAGATTCAAATCTATCACAGGAAAAGAATCCAAGATCGCTATCACGGTTCATGAGCCAACGTTATCAGCCGCGTTAGTAATATCGACGCCAGATTATGCTGTCGATATATATCAATCGTCGATCCTAACTGTGTTACGATGGCCAGAAGTGCCACTGCAGGCGCCTCCAGCACCACCGCGCCGTCAACGATCTGATTATATTTCAGATAAATATTTTTGTCGCTTCCAGAATATCGAAAAAATTATCCATGGTGGTATTTGGAGCGAGCTAGCTTTATTATCGACGAGAAGACTGCCGCGCCAGTGGATGTTGTTGCATATTTTATTGGGACTACTGGTACAAGACTTCCAAGGCCGCTAAAAACTTTCTATCATTATGATGATAATAATAAGCCACAAGTCGACGCAAAATATATTATCTCATTCGTCGAATCTATTACACCTGAGTACATGCGTGTACGCAGCAAACTTCGTTAGTTGTTTCAAAGTTACATACAAGAACATCCCAACGACGATCTAAAGCAGCAAATCATTGAAACGGTACAGCATCTAATCGAGGTTGTATTCGACCTCAAATTTGTCAATCGGATTATTATTGAAACAGTGATTGCTACTGGAGATAGCTTCGCCGAGATTTTACGTCCTTATTTGATGACAATTAAGCATCTGTTTTACAACGCGATCACAGAAACAGAATTACCAACAATCATATTACTAGGATTCAACCCCGATGAGTTGACAAAAAACGTCAGTGATATTATTGATGAATATTTTAAGCCATACTAGAATCATGGAGAAAAATATTCCCTCCTCCGAGTATTCTAACCCATAACAATGATCCAGACGGTGGTGGTCGTCATAAAATCACCAGGTGTTGTCAATATCACATCAACAATCGCAGTCAATCTGGGTCAGGAGCAGATCTTGAAAGATCCGTGCAGGCACAGACCGGGATTTCAATCCCGGGGATTGCATATCCCAGGGATATATGTTATACTCATTTACTCCTGAAGTTCCAAAAAGATATTTAATTGTGTCAGTACCTGTTAATCCGGTTTATCTGAGATGTCATAATTCGCTGTTGTCACGAATACATTTCAGACTTACTGACCAGCAGGGACACCTTCTTGATTTGCGAGATGTATCTTTGACAAGAAGTTTGTATGTGCGTTCGTAATCAAGGAGTAAAAGAAATACCTCTCGGGTATGCCATAATCGGACTGAGCCCATGGAACCTTACAGTGTTGTAAATTTTACAAATTCCAAATTGCTAATTATGAACTGTGTTTTTGTCTTCTACACACTTCGAAAGCCATTTATTCAAAATGGTGGTAAAATCTTTATTCAATGTAGGTAACAGACGTATTCCTCTGTTATTATATGGGTCACATCGGCCAGCTTTCTTATGAAGTGACACAATGATAAGCAGTACACCATTCTTATTGAAAGAATGAAGCAATAAACATTGATATTAAATAAAAATCATAACAAAGGTGTAATATAGTTTTCGGCGACTTTTGGAAAAGCTAGAATCAAAGCTCTCACCTTCAGGATCCTTGCCGAACTGAACATTGATGCCTTTCCTGGGGTTTTCGTCATTAATATCTGTGTGAAGGTCATTAATGCAATAGTACTTAAAGGACATGAGAAATGAGATGTATCACTATTTGGTGAATTAAATACTCCTTAAAATTATCAATTTTTTTTACAAGAAAAAAAAACAAAAACAATTGATTGGTTACCTAGGCTGATTATTATTTTAACAAATTGCAATATTATTTTATATAACAAATTGTAACTAGAGCATGCTAACATTTTACTGCCCAAAAATGCCGTTGATGTACCTTGCCACCGCCGTGCCACCCCCCCCCAAAAAAAACAGCCATCTAAGTCCATTACTACACAAAAATGCCATTTATGAGCCACCACCACTCCCCAAAATGGAAGCCATCTACGTCCATGACTACACAAATGACATTTATGTACCTTGCCACCTAATGTAATGGATGATTTTCTATATTCAGCCAATATAGCCTTCACTTTCTGTCAAATATCAATAGAAATGAAAAGTACCAACTGCACTCGCTTGTAAGTCGAGTCCAACTGCAAACTGCACAGACCCAGATCTGTCGTTGCATAATGTGCCGGCAGATCTGAGTATGTGCTGTTTGTTAGGAGTAATCAGCAGAACAAACAACAGAGACCCTGGTCTGCAGGCGCAGATTAGAATCTTTGTCAAGTGCAGTTTCATTCGACTTATAAGCGAGTGTGACGATTGTAATGATATTGTATATCATGCAGTACTCATATCCACTCTCAAGCAGGAGTTTGGTTTTTCTGGATTCGATAGCAACGAGGTCTTCGTCAAAGATTTCCATGCCGACAAAGACATCATTGGCTATGAGCTTATCTCGTCGTCGCTGGCTGTTAACGATTTCGATGTTTTTTCGAGTCGGATGTTTTCCAAGGTTTTTCTGAAGACGCCATTGTTCATGAGTTTAAACAAGTCTTTGTTGAAGTTAGTGGTGGCTTTGGCACGTTGTGTCGTGCTGAGATCGATGTAAGGTTTCATCGAAGGAGATTGCTTGAACTTGAGCACGTGATGCACTTTGTCGAGAATGAGTCCATGCTGGAGAGCTTGTTCGAGTAGACGATAATGCATTTTGTAGTGTTTTTTGTGGTTCAGATTAGGTATGAGTTTTTTTTTTTTACCTTAGCTTCTTCGAGTCCGAACTGTTTTTTTGTTTTTTTTTGTCGTAGTTGTTCCTGAGACAGGATCATATTGTCCATGAGAATGGACTCAGGGCAGAAGGAATAATCTCTGTGAAGATTGTGTAGGTGTTCTTGACAGGTAGGATCGACTTCGACGAAATAGCCATAGCCGTCGACGTATCCTGCCTGTCTTTCTTTCAGGAACTGTTCATCGCTGATCCAGTGAAAATCTTCCTCGGGAAGCGGCTGCGACATAGCGTAGCGATAGAGATTGTTTGTATTTAGGTATAGGATGTACACGGGTGGTTGGTCGCGTCGGGTCGTAGCTGTTCATGTATTTGTTGTTGGCCACCGCAGCGAGAATCGGTTTGACTCGTGGATGATTGAGAGCTGCCACGATGAAATGACCGTCGTACCCACGTAGATTATGAGCGATCACAGGTATGAAGTCTGGGTCTTTGAAGCGTAAGTTACAGTCGGGGTGAGCAGCTCCTCGATAGTGACCAGTGATATGGCAGTGGTTTCTCACTTTGGCCTCGTGTGCTTTAATATGTTCCTCGCAGATGAGGCATTGTTGAGCTGTCTTATGTTGCCGCAGTTGTGCAGTGAGCGAAATGATCGGTGATGGATTTTTTCGTATTTCTTGAATGCGTTTCCATTCCATCGCGAGTTGCTCGACAACCACGGAATGCAATCCTCACCATACGACAACACTCCGACGAGAGGGATTCGTCAACGGAACACCATACCTTAAACCAGATTGAGCATGGAACGTGTTTATGTTCCACCTGAGTGAAAGAGCGGCTAAGATCGGGTGAGGGACCTACTTTTTTCCAGTGCAGCTTCACAGTCGAATGCGATGTAAAACGTGTGAGTGTATTTTTTGTGGTGATTTTCGAACATGAGTGTGTCATTGTGTAGTATCTGCACCGTCTGTAAATTCTTGACAATACCCCGACAAGATGTGTTCGTGAAGCCGTGCTGGTTGTGGAAAGCATTGTAGGCAGCGATAACAGAAATAACCATGATTCTTATACTGGGTGTACTGAGATCGACATAGCCTACTGAAGTCTTTGATGTACACGAAATGGTCTTGGTAATGAAGTAAACGGATGCTGTGTTGTGAGGCTGTTTTGGAGATCAACAGCCGATACACCACGAACTGCTTATCGTCTGCCTTTTTGTCATCCAGCCCAAACACGTTCATGAAAAGTCCTTCACTGAGTGTTTCTAGTTTATGAACATCTTTGACCGCTGCTGGAAAGGTAATTTCAGTGGTTTCAATGGTATCAAAATACGGCTTTTACTTGGAGACGCGATCGACATTGTCCTCACCGGGACGTAGCGCAGAAAGTGTAGCCCAGACCAGACAGTAGTCGTCGTTGTATTTGACGTTGATGCACGCCTTGGTGGCCAAGACGGATTTGGGAAGAGACACATACTTACTTCCACGCAACGGTGTGAATTTGGAAGTTTGAAATGAGATAGAACTGACTCCGGGGAAGATCCAAGCCGATCCAGACTCTTGATAATCTTCGATGCGACGTTGGATAAACGACCAGGCGATGTCGACGATGTGACTGAAATTATCACTGCGATACACGATGAACGATGTGGATCTGATCCACAGAGCGATACGAGTTCCTTGACCAGATGAATGTTGAAGCGAATTCGTGTTTGATGGCGGTGTGTTTAAGTAGTTCTGCTTGGATAGCGGAAGGTAGAGTCCGCTGCAGAAGTGGTTTGTCAACTCCACGCTAAAGCACGATGGAAAGGTCGTAAAAAAATCCTTTGTCGGCACCTCCGTATGCTTTTTCTGTTTGTTGTGGAGGTGGAAGATGTGTGACCTGATCGCGTTGTTTCTGAAGCGCTTGTAGATAGATTTTGGGTTGTTTCTTTTCGATAGTAGCTTGTCGCGATCGACTAAGGATTTCATGCTGAAGTCGAAGGAGCTTGGAAGGCTTAGCGGCTTTTCCCCTGAGCGTTTTGTATTGGTTTCGCATTTGATTCATGTACTGCTGCGCGGTGATGATCTCTTGTCCTTCGATCGCTTTGTACTCACGGATGAGCTGACGACGTGCAGGATCCTTTTTCGACATCGCGATGAAATCTCTTGGGACGCTCTCGATGAGTTCAAACAGAGCTGCATTCGACCTTGGATAGGGTATCGGAGACCCTGACAACGACTGAGCAATGATCTTAAGTCGACGAGGAACACCATGACGAAGGTTAAAAACTTTTCCTGGACCAGCACCAACTTGTTGCATAATTCTGCGTTTTGTTGATACTAAGACAAAATGTTGGTCTATCCTCACACCGATGACGATGCTATATGATAGTCTGGTATTTTGTTTCTCTAATTGCTTGTTAATTTTTACTCAAGACAAGATGTTGGTCTATCCTCGCACTGATAACGATGATGTATAATAGTCCTGTACTTATTTCTCTAACTGCTTGTATATTTTTAATCAAGACAAGATTTTTGTCTATCCTCGCACTGATGACGATGCTTCATAATAATCCTGTATTTGTGTCTCTAATTGCTTGTTTATTTCTGACATAAAACAATTTTAATGTGTATTATATCGAACAATGCCTACACGTGGGACACAAACATGTGCGTGTGGCTGCCTCAGGGTAGTACGGACAATTTCAACAGACCTTGTACTATAGTATGATAGTACTGCGCTCAGCATTATGCCTTGATCAGGGATGAAAGCCTGCTTGGGATGTCATGAAGGAGTACGAGGTCAACTCTAGTTATGCCAGCGTTGTGGTGGTAAAAATATCCGATCGATTAAATATTGCTACGAAAACACCAGAACGACTCTGAAGCTCAAAAATCATTCAGAGATTTTCAACGAGTTTTTGGCTAAGATCAAACATGGAGCAGGAAACATTTATTTCTCATGGAAGATCCATCCAGTGTTTCGTAGTTACGAAGCGAACGAGGAAGGCGAGGTAAGGAGAGTACGCACTAAAATCAGACACGTGGTAAGGTTTAGCACGACGGTATTTTCCATCGTGTATGTGTTTGTCAACGGAATACGGTCTTCTATGTACCGTCATCGTTTTATGTTTTAAGCTCATCGTGGAGTGGTCCCCATCGGCTAACCCGTCTTTCATCTTAACAGAGATAACTCAGAAAATCTTTTGTGCAATTTGGACATAAGACCAAGCGGATAGCAAACAAATATGTCCAAAAACATGTTTCAAATCCTTTTTTCTATTTACGTGGATCGATACAGCAACTTGAGGAGCTCTTCTCGATGCATGCAGGAGATGCAGTGCTTGAACAAAAGTTCTTTATCGTAAGACATATTGAGCGTGCATGTGTCGTTGTGCGTTTTCTGCTATGCCGCCGTGAGCAAGACGAGGTCACTTCTTATCCCGATGAATTTTGTCACACTGAGATTGACTCGGATATAGATGCTGAGATGGAACGAATTTATGATAGCCTCCTCGAGATCTTCCTTGTTTTCCACGAAGAGTAGGTCATGTTTCTCGTATCATTTACATGCTCGACCATCTCAACGTCCTCCATGTTGCTATATTAAGACAAATTTCAAATCTTTTATTAACCTTTTTTTAGCTCAGACATCGCGTACAGTGCTGTCGGATCATATTCTCATTGTAGTAGATTTTGACGACGCCATTCTGAGCCAAAGCTATGCGATGTTCTCGTGTAAGTAAGATTTGCCCAAGCGACGTTCCTTGCGCCTTGGTCAACATCAATTCCGTGTGCACGGGAACGTTATCTTGTAACACCGTGGCGATGGCTTCGTAGAGCGCTTCTGGATGGTGCAAGTCCACGTCGGTCACAAAGACATCTTCGTCAGACATTCTCTTTATATTTCTGGCTTGCTCAGAGTTGTACATTGATTGACTACCTTGTCCACGATAAGGTCATCCATGAATCTCATTTCGCATATTAAAAACGTCATCTCGAAGGAAGTCCTCACAGATAAGATTTTAGTTTATTCAGCATTTTCTGATAGGCCAACATGGCTTGTTTGGTACAATTTTGTTTTGGCCTCCAATCGCAGCTCGAAACGTTTCATCAGCGTCTGCAACGTCAGTCCCACTCCGGACAAAAACAACATCAGCCGATTTCCCAAGGCGCCCGTGGAAATGACCCCAGTCGCGGTCACCATGAACAAAATGATCGAAGTGACTCTCAGGATGCGTTTGTAACGCCGATATGCATGTTTGTAGATGTAGAAGCGACGATGATAATCGCGATAGGACACTTCAAGTTTGCTACGTTGCTCCGCGGACAGGCTTTCGTCAATGTGGTTAAAGTCGAGGATCATTTTCTCTATGTTTCAGCGTCCACTAAACTGTGGATGAACAACTCCAGTTGGGATAAGTTTTCTTTTAAGAATCTGATGTGCGTTTGATCCACTTTCATCGTTGTAAGAAGTTCCGGGTGGCTTTATGGACTTCATAGTATGTTTGATTTATGTCTGTTGATTTATCTTGACGAGATCTGCAAGCGTGTCAGATGTCACCTGCAGGTTAACATACTCTAAGTACATATGTTGCTCATCCACATCTAGAAAGGTGTAATCACCGACATCATAGGAATCTCCACGGTCGTACTTATAAAGATAACAAAAAGCACTGGCTATGTTTTTCTCTGTTTCTATTTACTTTTTCGTAGACTAGCATCTCATCGAGCATTACCTATTTTAAAGGGATACGATACAAAGTGGCAGACTACTTGCTGGGGTAGGCTTTTCGATCGTTTATCATTTTGAGCAGATCCGGAGTGGCTGCTGCAGGATTGACGAAATATCCTTTGGGACAGAGTCCTTCAAAACATTGGATAGCTTATTCGAGAGTTCTTATTCGTCGAAACTCTCCAGATACTGGCGCGCTTCTGCCACCAGATCGGGATGTACCTGTCCATAACCTTTGTACATGATCATGTAAAATAAGGCTTCTATAGCCTTCAGAGGCTCCAGTTCGCCAGAGCCGTCGTCGGACGCCATCACAGCCACGCTCGTCTCCACGTACTCGTATTCCAGTGCAACCTGCAGAAACAATTATGCTTTTTGACAGACCTACGCGGAAGCGTTTTGGATAGATGACCTTGTCCATGCGCTCGAGATCCTTTCTGTGGGCGTCGCCGCCTTCCTTTCGAACAAATCGTCGTCGCTAGACATGCGTAGTTTCCAACGATGCTGAGACAGAAAATCCAGATTGATTTCCAAATGTCGCTGAAACGTGGCCATGGTTATTTTTGACACGACGTGCATCCACATACAGTTCGTTGACGACGTCGATGGTGTTAACGGGCGTGTACTGCAAAAAAATTTTATTGTGTTCCATGTTGAGATTACCCGTCATGGATCCTCCTGTCTTAGCCAACGCGTAGTTGGTCACTTGCTTGTAACTGACGGCGCTGTCCTGAGAAGGTATTCCCGTCGTAGTAAGACCAGTCACCTTAAATCCTGACATGGCCAAATTTCCCATCATGGTGCCACCCGTCAACGACAACTTAGTGGCTCCAAACGAGTTGAGCTGGTCATACGAAATTGCTTGAGTTGTATCTGTGATGGGCCATGTGGTAGGTAGTCCATACGGATTATTATTTCCCATCGAGGTGATCCTGTACCAATTGATGATGGCATCGCTCATGATCATCAGAGGTTGGTCCGTCGTATTTATAATGCGGAATCCTTCTATCGTATGCAAGTTGATCGGGCTGTAATTTCCACTGGTATCTCTATTAACGTAGATAGAACGATCTAGAGTTTCAAAATGGTAGATCATGGTCGATCTCGTGTGGAGTCCTCCACTGACTCCCACTCGTCTTGGATTGTTGGATATGGTGCCAGACGTCGCAGAGGCTAGGTCACTCGTCACTTGTCCTGCGATGGACAACGTGCCCGTCACTGAGACGGTGAAGCTGATTGTTCCTCCCGTTTTTATTGTATTTTGTCACCATTGCTACATACATATCGGAGGCTCTCACAGCTTGAGAAGACCCTGCCGTGGCCGATGGAAGTCAATGCAAGCTTAACCCGTTTATGTTGATGTCGAGAGTCATCATGCCACCAGACAGCAATAATTTCGTCTTGGGCAGTAGGTTCACGTGAAACCAACGCACAGCATTGGTATCCGGGGCAGGATAACTCACATCTTCGACATTTGTTAGACTGTGCCCGCTCATGTTGAGATGATCCGTCATGGAATCGCCGCGCGGTTCACTTTTGTGACTAGTTCGGCAGCATAGTCGCCCGACGAGAAATTGCTTCCAGAGCCTACCAATGTTCCAAAGGTAGTGTACGACATTCTGATTCACTACGTGAATTTTATATAAACCATGAATATATATAAACCATGAATATCGTTAACTTCGACACGAAGGAAAAAAGCTCAGAGCATCCGCATAATTTTTTGATGCCGGACTGCCATTACATGATCGTGGGCCCGACCAGCCGTGGCAAGACCAACCTGATCATGAACATGCTTCTCAACGACATATTCATGTACAATCGAGTCATTCTGTACACGTTCAATCCTCATCACGACAAATACCACAAGATGATCACTTTTGGTTACGCAGTCGGCAACGATGTCACTGAAAATTCGATGGTGGCTATCTCCGCGAGTGTTGCCAGAGACGTCTTTACGTTATCGGATCCAGACATGATTCAGCCGGTGGAAAACTTGGACTCAGACCTGCACAAGATCATCGTGTTTGACGACATAAAAATCGACCGCGAGAACATGAGTAAAATCTGCGAGTAATTTTCGTTGTCGAGGCACAAACGTTCCAACAGTATTTATTTCACTCAGTCGTACTATGACGTTCCCAAATACATCCAACGCAACAAGGGATGTTGTGTTCTGTTCTCTGGGTTGGATAACCAAGACGTAGACAGGATCGCGAGAGACCGCTGAGCCGGCATCACCGCAAGGCAATTCAAAGACTGCTATGCCGAAGCGACACCGCCCAAACACGATTTCATGATGCTTAATCGCGACGATGAAACAATTCTGGAACGGTATCGCAAGGGTTTTGACGAATTTTACCTGCCTGATTACTATATGTGGTCGAGGCAAATATCGTCCATGCCGTTCAAAAAAGTCACTACATGTCGTCAGCGCGAGGATGTCCTCAAAAAGTTTATCGAACAGCTTGGCAGCCTTACGTCAACGCGTGTTCGAAGACAAAATAGATCAGCAGTCCTTTCAGCGTGATGTGGCTGTAGAATTGTTTAAAACTACTCATAGCCAAAATCAACGAAGCCAAGACGACGTACAATGATAAACAGGATCAGATGCTGCAAAGGCTCACAACGACTCAGCGTCAGCAACAACAGTTGTTGGAGGATTTAGCACCGGCAGTAGCAACTCCAAAACAACCTAAAGTAAAAACTACTTCTACAAAACAACCTCCAACTACATCAACTAATGTAATAGCTCCAAGACAACCTGCGGAAACTGGCAAAAAGAAGACAGAAACTAGGGAAGTAACAAGGAGATACAAGAAGAGGAAGAAGCCATGCGTGAAGAAGCCAGAAAAGAGGAAGAAGTTAGGCAGGAAAAGATACAAGAAGAGGAAAAAGCTAGGCAGAAGAAGATACAAGAAGAGAAGAAGTAAGGCAGGAAAAGATAAAAAAAAGGAAGAGCTAGACTGAAAAGATACAAGAAGAAGAACTTGCAAAATCAAAGTTAAAGGAGGCGCGTAAGCAGGAAGAAGAGAGCAATGATACACAAAAAAAGCTAAAGGAAGAGGAAGAAAAACTCACTGCATTTAGCGAACATGAAGATGGTAAAGTTGTGGATTCTGCTCGTGAACTCCTCAAGGAGATAAAGTATTTAGAACCCGATTCGAGCTTAGGATGATTAATTGATTTTGAAGGAAAAAAATTTGATGCCATGCAAGAATATTTAAAAAGAAAAGGCACAGCCTTGGAGGAAGATTATTTCGACATTTCAGCAGCACGTGAATTACTTGGTAAAGTAAAGCAAAAGTATGGTTTACTAGTTAAGTCTACCTCAGAAAAGGATAAGAAAGAAGGGATTAGGATGAGTGAAATAACAGAGAAATTAAAAAAGTTAAACAAGGACCTTAAGATTTCTGCTGACAAAAGAGAAAGCGTACGGAGATTACTTAGAACAAGAGCGAGTAAAAAAATGTCTGAGCAGCAGGCGCAGCAGTCAAGAATAAAAGAAAAGTCAAAATCATTGTTTTCTGTACCAAAGAAGGGTGAGAAGACCGGAAGTGGCATACGCTACTTTCATACCGCTGCCAAGATCGTCTCTCGACTCAAGTTGCTGATCGCTTCTAAACAAGCTGGAAATGGTGCGGAGATCGACAACGAGACGGTGGAAATCTTCAATCATCTTTTGGATCAGCAACTGGTGACGTCGAATCGGTATCGAATTTTGTACGAAGACTTGATGTAGAAGAGTTTTCCAAATGGCTCTCACCGATACTAAGCTGTTGTTTGACTCGAAAACGGTCACGTCCACAGTGAGGTATAATCGACCGTTGAAATTCGACCAACAATCGTCGTACGAAATCGTGCTCATCTCGGCCGAAATCTTTAACAGTTTTTCAATGTCACCACGAGCAACAACCAGTTTTCGTACTGGACGGCTGCACCGTCAGGGGGTGCTCCACGAAAGACGATCACGATTTCCCCAGGTGGGTACAACATCACGGACATCGCGTGATCACTGCCAACGGAGATACCTCAGCAAGCATCAAAACAGAGCCAACTTACTCCACGCTGCGTACAAGAATCACGCTTTCAGGAGGATATGTGGTGGAATTTAAACATCTCCAACTCGATCGGACCTCTTCTTGGGTTTAATGCAGGCATTATCGTGGACGGGAGTGGAGTTTACGTTAGAGATCTACCTGTCAATATCACCGATGTCAACAGCATCCTCATCAACCGTTCGATCGTCCAAGGATCGTTATCTTTCGTGAGCTCTGCCTCCAACGTAATTTGTTTGACGTTCATTAACGTCCAACCGGGTTCTCTCATCTACTCATCTACTAACCCATCACCAACACATACGCGATCTCTGAAATCACTATGTGACTCATCGATCAGTCTGGAAATACCATCGATAACAACAACGAAAGAATCACCTATTATTTGCATGTGAGACGCAAGACGTCTTAGCGTAAAGTCTGATGGAGACGCAAGACGTCGTAGGCACGTCTAAAAAAATGTTCGTAGTTAAAATAAAGCAACGATGAAACCATCACGAGTTCAACGACGTAAAATTGTGTTTTCTTCCGTACGTGCAGCCGTTCCAGGCATTGCCGCCAAAGTTTCACCTATGGCTCTCAAGGCGGCCGAAGCGGGAGCCACCGGAGCCGCCCCTTCAGCTCGAACGGCAGTAGGACAAAAAATAGCCATCAAACTCATTTCCGTGGCAACTACAGCAGCACAATCTCCCATAACAGAGTTGCCATTTTACAAGGAGGCAAAGAAGGCTCTTCAAAAAACGTCTAGGATCTACAGCAAGCGATCCGAAAAAATCTTACAGGACTTGGACAAAAAGGTCAGTATTCCAAGCTCACAATGTCACTTTCTTGGCGCCATCATGTCAGGATGTGGATTAAAACGATTATGGTAATTTTTATCACACTCAAAATCACTCACTTCACCACACACATGTTCGAACAGGAGACGACGTTAGCTCGATTCACTAAGAAACTCTACTTCGAACAACACCGCATTTACATGCAACAGTTTGTTGCTCAACAGACTAATACCTTGTGGAGAGTTACCACCAACCCAGGAAGCAAACTCCCAGACACGTCTTCGTCGCCTTTCAGCTGGCGGAGCAGCTTAACAATGGAGAAATTCAAAATAAGCACAACATTAAACATCTCAATCTGTCTCGGATTCACGTCCGCATCAACTCCAGACAATACCCTGAGAGAGAACTCGAATGCAACTTCTCTCCTGCCACCCGATATTATTTTCGCGCGTACATGATATTGATGGAGGCCATGCAGAAGTATCAAGACGTGGACACAGGCACTTAAGTCTCGATGGGCGATTTCGCTGTTTTGTTTCCCATCTTCAACTTTGATGTCTCCAAAAAAAATCATCTCAACCCGAGGTAAAAAAAATTTGCTCGTTAAGTGGTTTGGCTATCCTGAACAACTCAACTCGTGTATTCCCACCGCTTCCTTGACTAGCTTGACAACGCCTCCGAAACAATCTTCTCATACTGTTCCATCAAGCTCTTTCCGGACACAGTTTTACATTTTGACGCATACTCGACCAGACCCAAGTGTATTCGAGTCACTTTATTCAACCAGTAATCAAACTCGTTTCGCTGGGGCTCTGTCAAATGAAAACGCTTCAGCTTATTTCGGATGTAATACCGCTGATTGTAACGATGCACTGGACGTTGATGTCGGTGACTACGCTTCACCAACTCCTCGTCCTCCTCATCTTCACTCTCTTTGCAATAAATCATATCAGGCATATAACTCAGATCCTTATTTGCATACGCTATTAGCACCTTCGCACGCTTCAACCACACCTTTGACTCCTTCTCACTTAATTCAAACTTTGGTTCACGGCTCTTCTCGCTCAACCCCAACTTGTCTACGTGCCATGGATAACACAGAAGAGACATCCTTACTATACTACAATTACACCTCAAATATGAAAACCGCATTAACCCCGTGACAACTGCGCCAGAACCGGTCATCGATCAACGACAAGTGAGCCAGAACCCATATCAAAATAGCATAGGTGAGCCTTCCCAGAGGAAAATGAGCCAGAACCCATATATATCTACCTCTACCATATCAAATGGGCACATTGATCTCTTTAAGTTGAATGACCGACATTTTTTATGATATACGGAGATTTGTGACTGATAAGGAGAAATAGGACTAACTATTGATGTGTGTGTGTGTCTGTGTGTGTGTGTGTGTATGAGTAAGAGAGAGAGAAAAAAATTGGATTTTTAACGTAGCTTTAGCAATTTTTAGTCATATTGCTACGATGTCTGCAGTGTGGTACTTTATCGTGATGTCTAGCACAGAGGCATCATGCCGCAAACATGGGGCATCATGTCCCACCAAGTCACATTATCCTGACACCAGGCTGACCAGTCCTAACACTAACCTCTTAATGCTGAGAGCCATAATATAAGAACTGGAAATGGCTTCTGGAGTGATTAAAGGTGGTAACCAAGACAGCAGGATATCCACACAGATTGACAACAAAATGGGGTGGGGGAAAATGTGTTCATAGTACGATACTATTCAATGGAAATCATTTTCAGTCACTTAATGTCAAATATCGACTGGAAATGCTTTCTTGTTTGACTGCATACGAGATTGGGAATTATCGACATAGCAGCCCATACAACTTTAACAAATCCAACATTTTATTATACTAGATGAACTTGAAGAATGTTTTGACATTGTCCGAAAACATTTTTTAATAAGGATCAAAACGAGTTTTACAAATCAGCAATAAAAACTATAATGAAAATCAGTTAACAGCATAAAATTAAACGAGAGGTTGTAGATACGCAAAGCAAAACGAAAGAAACACTTTAAGTTTAGTTTTCACAACCATTGGGTTTCAAAAAAATCAGACCGTAATGTAGTTAATCTAACACTCGTTGTTATTAACGAGGTACTTATCGCGGTATTACTGTCGTCCAAGTACTTCTTCGTGGCCGCGTCATCGGCTAATTTCGGTTCTCCCAAACCAGCAATTCTATTTCCAGTCATGACGTGTAAACCAGTCATTGAACAATCAGATATAGAAACATATCTACGAAACTCTGCAATTGATATATTCGAGATTTTTTTTTTATTTTTCCGCCGCCGGTAAATACCACGATGTTATCGTTGGTTGCACCTAAAACTCGCAGGATAATATCGGCCCACTTAATATCGCTCGTCTTTAACCGTCCTTGCTATGCAGCCAGATCAACTTCACCTGGGCATTTGCGACTAGAAGATCTTCCGTAAATATCTTCCATTATAAATCACTAACCTGTTTAAAACGACTACTTGTGTATTCGTGCACGACTTTATGCGGAGGTCCTGATGACCTGACACGGTGTTAAGGACAGCAAGTACTTCTGGACCGCATATAGATGTATCCGTTAATGTTTTTGTTGGTAATGTTGAATACCAGATTGGAGTGTTTTGCGCTCTGCTGATATACTGTAAAAATTCTTTCGGTGGTGCCAGTCCGTATGAATCAAAATAAACAACGCTACGTGGGTCAACCGCGTATGCAACCGAATGAGTACCTGGACCAGAACGTCCATCGAGATTACTGATACCGGTTTCAACATGGCTGGGTTTTACCGGTAATTGATCACTTACGAAAACACCTCTGAAGTTTGTTATGTTTAATCGCCGAGTAGCGTCAAGTAAATCAAAATTGGACATGGGAGTCTCAGAAATTGACCATACCGCGTTCCTGGTAATCTTAGACCCCGTCCTTTTCTTGGAGGTGTTTATGTCGTGTCGGGACACTCCATGTCCTCTTGCTTTTTTCAGTGCCATGCCGTCAGCTGTTACAATAGCACCAAGTGCATCTGCTTTTTCAACACCTGGAGCTGCGGCTGCAGTTAGCGCTGGTATCGCCGCTAGCAGTGGGAATATATCACCGGTCTTTGTTGTGTCGCTGATCGCATTCACAGAAAGATCAAGTCGAACGCCAGATTTTGATTTCTTGGAGTCATTGTAGTGTTTGAATTGACGTTCAGTCAGCGATAATTTATTTGGACCCTGCAACGCGGCTGATTTCAGAGTAATTTTTGCCTCAGAATTCTTCTTCGATGCGGATTGCAGTTTTTTAATCTGACCAGGTGTAACATTGAAGTGATGATATCACATCATGATATCATGAATGATCTAATTACAGATCGCTTGCGATCCAATTACATGTTTTCTACGGGCACATCAACGACTCTCATTCGTCCACCAATACCTTCAAGCAGCATTGTTTTATCTGACAATATAACAGCGATTGCTCTGTAAACACCAGCTGGAGCAGGACCAACAATAGCTAGCACGTGTACGTCAACGACTGACTGTCTGAATAAATCCACATGTCATGTTCCAACGACAAATAATAAATCGGATACAACGTCGAGAAATCCCTCTGAGATTTCTGCAGGCCGGAATCGACATTCTGATCATACCCCATAAATCTCATCAAACGTTGACACGACCGTGCAACGTTGTTTTGGTCAAATTCAGTATTATGTCTTCGGATGGTTCTTGATGTACATTTATCCTCAGCGAAATCGTAGACACCGCTAATCTGTCAAACACCATTGCGTTTGCTGTCTGATCGTTATACCTGGTGGCACGCTGAAATGCCACGAATATGTGTCGTGGTGCTGATATTCCCTGCTGTGATGAGATCAGCCTTGAAAATATTCCTGCTGTGCTTTGAGCTGTGTCTGTGGTCATTGTCAGCCACGACAGCGTTGATTTACCACCACTATTCATGAACGATAATAATCGTTGTTCTTCTGCCAACGACGGAGTCATCGTTGGCAATCATAATGTTACTTTTGTTAGTGTTACTTTACCAGCACCACCCCCACCAATCCCAACACTCCAGATAACATCGTTGTCTGTGGCAATTCAAACCAGTGCAACCGTATGTTTGGATCCGATGATAACTTTTCTAACAAACCTGCAGAATCCGAAGATACGTGACAACGGTATCACGCATGAAAATCCTCCATCCGCGTTAACCTGAGATCGTCGTGCTGCAAATCCCAGGCTGAATTCTTGATTAGTGCTCTGCATTGTCGCATTACCACCAAGCCCTGGTCGGGGTATCATTCCAGCTGGTTGAGGATCAACAGTGCTAGCCTGTGTTAATTGTACCATGAGATACTGCCTATCGTCGGGGTGGTCAATAATGACCGTCAACAATATCATAGACGGACTGGAGGACCTGAATAGTCATCGGAATATCTTGCAAGACCGATAATTGTCGTAGCAACATCAACGTTATCAAGGCATGCTTCGTTTTTCCTACCATCAACGATATATCTGGCACTGTTAAACAACGCCATAATAGCATTGTTAACGAATTCACAACGTACATTTGCTGCATATGAGGTATCCTTTTTCACAAGTTAACCATAAACTTCAATAAATGCCTCGGCGGGCAAGAAATACCTTGATGTATCTTGGACTTGTAATTCGATTCGTCCACCTTGGTCTGGTTCTCGTGCTTCATAAGAATAATATTGATAATCACGCACCGACTCATCCTTGAGTACTGGTGCATCCGTGTCAAATGAGGGATCAGACACACGCTTGAATATTTTTATAATATTCGCTGCAGTTTCAAACGATGTTCTAACACTGATCAATAAGTGGTTGATCAGCGACGACGACGGGCAAGACAACTACCCGATATTAGGTTTGCGGTTATATTTTTTCCTCTCTTGTTTTGTCAGAGATGGCCCACTAGCTAATTCTTTCAACAGCTCATTTGCAGCTTGATTTATTATTTTGCTGACACTTGGTGGCATCACTTCGGTGCTGGGCAGTTTTACTGGAATGCTTGCGCTGGAATGCTTCACATTCTGCTGTGGATTTCGTCGTACTAATCGTGCGAATCTGTCTTTGATCGCCAAGAATGCTTTACCAGCAACATTACCAATAGTGCCAATACCCTTATCACGAACAACTTCGATGACTTTCATGCAGAATTGTTCTGCAATCGGGATAGCTTTTGGGGCCATCTTTCTAAATTAACCTTGAATAATATCGCCGAGATCCATTTCTGTAGATCATTTTATAAACCGCTAATAGTGAATTTATCACCCTGACGCTTTCAGGTCCACGTTGGGTATTGTGTATAATCATGTTATTTTGTTATCCCCAATCTAATTGATCACTCACTGTGGTAATCGTCGGAAATTTCATCGATCAGCGCCCGATAAACGTTACTTTCCATGACGCCACCGGTAAATAAACGCTGACAAATAGCGGCTACTTCAATAATGATTTCGTGGGGATTGTTGCAGCTCGTCTTCCACGAATTAGAAATATCTAATCGATCAACATCAGCGAGGATATTATTGGGACAAAGTTTATCCTGAATCACCGGCGATTCAGCGATCAGATTACCACCTTGTTTCCTACGACGTCGACCGCGAGTGGCGAGGCCACTTCCGGTTGCCCCTTTAGGAGGTTCTAGTTGTGGTTCTGAAGAGCGCTGCCGCTGTGACTTTGACTCAGCTTTTCTCTTTACCTTCGTTGTTTCAGACATAGTTTTTTCTTTCTTCTCTCGCTCTTTCAGATTGACGCATCATTCTTCTTGTTTTGTTTCCCTTTCCGATTCTACTCTTGCAGCATATTGATCTACTGCTTTTTAAAGATTTCAAAGTCATTGTCGTCCTTTCTGACTAGCTGAGTATTAATAGCAATCCGATATACATCTTTGACCCAATCGGCGGATTTCATTATCTAAGCATGCTCAGGTTTTAAGTATCGATCTCTAATACTATATATATACGCAGAAATATCAAATACTTGGTCTGGATCCCTGATAGAGGCAATACCCCCTCAGTAAATTTATATATTATGTTAGTTGTATCTCTATGTGGCGTTGGTGGTGGTGGTTGAATTGGTGATGGAGGTGGTTGAAGACGGCCAGCAATATCAGAAGGTAATGTCAAGAGTTTTTTGTGTTGCCTCAGTCGCTGTAACAATTATTTTTGTTGGTTAGGCAATTGGTTTAAAGACTGTACTGTACCCTCTGTAAATTCCACAAGAGCTTCCCGGCGTTATTGCAACTGCTGTTTTACAGAATCACAAACTGGACGATACTTCTTAATTGCATCAAGTCATTGTCGAGCTATTTTGCTGTATGGGATTCCATGGTAAGCGCCAAATCACTCATTATTATTATTATACAACAACGATTTAATTAAAGATCACTAAGTCGTCAGATATACAAGGTTTTACTGTATTACAGTAACGTAACGTATTTTTTCCAACTACAATGAATTGCCGGAATCTCAAATCTACTCACAATTTAGCCATACCCACGTCACGTGTTTGACTGCAATAAATATACCTATCGCTAATAATTGGCACGTGGGATTCCCAACTATTTATACATTACCTAGTCATGTGTCTGACCGCGCTAAATCTACCTATCCGTTATTAATAACTCACTGGGATTTACAATTGAGGCAAAAATCTATAATCGTATATTTCACAACACACTCTATAGAGAAATCTGTACCTGTTACATTAAACATACATTTTAAAATACTACAATACTTGATAAATAAATTATAAGATCTAAATGCGTGTGCACGTTCAGTATCTGTCTGGTTAATAAGTATTGATATCGCTGTGAATATAGTTATATATTTAATTTTTTCAGCCATATATTTTTGTAAGAGTCCGGTGGCCAAATGGTTAAGGCGAATTGACCAGTGGAAACTACTTCATGGGTTCGAGTCCAAAACGCGGTAGACATATTGTCAGCGTCAGCGACAGATGCTATTATAGTTGGGGGGGGATACCCGCAATGCAATGTAAAAAGACGAAATATTGTTGGATGGGTAACTGCAAACTTATTAAACTAACCCAAGTGCACTTACCTGGGCCACCCCTCCGAACCCAAATAAGGGTGATTTTAAAGCACCCGAGGTTTACTTGTTTTGTGTACTTGATTACAATTAACAAACTAAAATTCAGCCTGGAAAACCCTCTGAATCTTTAAAATTTCCTTTCGCTCTTAACAATTCACTTGGGCGTGTATTCACACACAATAGAAAAAGAAAAATATAACAATTACAAGATTAAATAGATATCCAAAGTTGTTAAACCTGATATCTGGCACTTCCTTTTGTTTTGCTATTTTTTAGGTCAGATTATACATATTCAAGATCTTTTGTCAATACTAGTTATTGGTTTTTTTTGTTATGATTTGGTCATCCAGTGACTGAAAAATCAGCCTTCTCTGATTCAGGAGAAAACAACGATGCCACAAAATTGCACAACTGGAACAATAACAAGTTCTTTCTTAGAACGATTGGTTACTGAAACAGGGTCTTGTATATTTTTTACGCTATTTTCACCCATGTCTGGCCGCCCTTAGGTCGGTCTAGCCCCTGTGCTGCTCACACAGTTACCTGTCTCAGGTACGAAAGTGCTCCCATCTGCTCAGTTGTGTTACGGTAGTTTCTCTCCGGTCACTTTGTAAGTTCTCGACATCAAGGAGATAGGTCATATTCAGGTGGGACAGTGTGGGAACCAAATAGGGACCAAATTCTGGGAAGTTATTTCGGACGAACATGGGATAAATCCTACAGGAGAAGCCCAAGCGGCGAATGACCCTCAGCTGGAAAGGATGGATGGAATCAGAAGGAAAATACGTTCCCCATTGCCTGCTGGTGGACTTGGAACCCGGAACTAATGATGTAGCAAAGCCAAGCTTAGACACATTCGAATTAATAGCTGCAACCCAAATAGTCTAAACATTAGAAGAATAACATACCCTAGATACATTCCAATTAATAGCTTCAACCTAACTAGTCTAAACTATTCAAGAATAAAATACCCTAGATACATTTGAATTAATACATGCAACCTAACTAGTCTAAACCAATCAAGAATAGCATACCCTACAAGTCCTAGATACATTAGAATTAATAACGACACCCAAACCTGATTCAATTATTCACGAATAGCGTACTCTAGAAGGCCTAGGTACATTAGAATTAATAGCGATGCCCAAACCTGTCTAAATTATTCAAGAATAGCATACCCTAGAACCCCTAGATACATTAGAATAAATAACGACTTGTCTAAACTATTATAGAACAGCATGCAACTATTCGTCGTTCTTTGCACCCTACAACAAGAGTTGCATGTATCAGGAGCACTGGGTCATCTCTATACCGGGAAGGCAATCAGGCAACCTCAAAACCAAAATAAACCCATCAGGCAGCCTCATAACCAACATGTACCCATAGGCAGCCTCAAAACCAATATGTACTCAGCGTCATTACCAACACGCACCATTTAGGCAGCCTCAAAACCAACATGTATCAATCAAGCGTCCTCAAAACCAAAAACGTACCCATCAGGCTGCCTCAAAACCAATATATACCAATCAGGCAGCCTCGAAACCAGTATGTTCACATTAGGCAGTCTCAAAACGAACATATACCCATCAGGCAGCCTCAAAACCAACATGTACCAATCCGGCAGCTTTAAAGCCAGCATGTACTAATCAGGCAGCCTCAAAGCTAACATGTACCCATCAGGCATCATCATAACCAATATGTACCCATCAGGCAGCATTAAAGCCAACATGTACCCATCAGGCAGCCTCATAACAAACGTTGACCAATCAAACAGCCTCGAAACCAACGTGGACCAATCAAACAGCCTCAAAACCAATATGCAGCAAACAAACAGCCTCAAAAACAATATTTACCAGTTGGGGGCTACAAGCTAGAACTATCACAATCTCGTTGTGCGTACACTGGAAGGGTTAGGAGGCTTATGGAAACGCGGGGATATTTAGAGTTAACCAGAGCGGCCCTCTCCAATGATACCGTAGTGTAAGGGACACAATGCCGTCAATCCTGTTGCTTAAGATTTATGCCTAAGTGACTTGGATCTTTTCTAAGCGTCTGGGAGAGGCGAGGGATGGGATTCAGACAGCTTCCTCGTTGGAATAAATAACATGTGAAAAGATTAAAAATACTAAAATACCACCCACCTACCCATGAATATTATCTAGTAATGTATCTCTTCACGCAGATGACCATACTTATTCTCTCTCTCTCTCTCTCTCTCTCTCTCTCTCTCTCTCTCTCTCTCTCTCTCTCTCTCTCTCTCTCTCTCTATATATATATATATATATATATATACAAACTCATTATATCAGTTTGAATCATTTCCATGATTAGTTTATGTCGATTTGTAAAAATCATCCGTTTAAAGTTTATTGTTACACAGGAGAGAGCTTGTTGCTAAATCCTCTGTACGCATATGCCGATGCATTTATTCAATGTAACTATTTCCTGCTGCAAATTGAAACATATTAGGTACAACCAATGCAAAAGTCTCTTTTAATGTATACAAGCGGTGCAATCTTTCCTCTTGTTCTGTTAATGGCAGAATCCTACGTATTATTAATGCACACATAATTATTATAGACATAGGAGATAAATGCGTTTAAGTAACGTAGGCCACTGACCCAGATTTCAAAATACAATGACATTTAATGCATATACATCGAAGAGGTGAATACCATAATCAAAATGTAATTTAACAATATTCGGTTGATCAAAAATTTAAAAAAAATTTTTTTTTTTTTCTTCCGAAGCCATATAAATCAAATTTTCAACCGGATGTGATAGTGTCGGTATGATTACTTTTGAAAGCATTTATACATGTATCATTGCGGGTTCATATATAAATACATTGGTAATGTTTAATTATACAGATTAATAAATAGTCCACAGAATGAACAGAAACTATCCTGCTACAGAAATTTTTGAAAAAGTCCTAAATTGGATTTGTATCTAATACGCCCCCACCCAGCGGACTTTATAAAAGATATTGTTATAGATATGCATATCTAAACAAAACAAATATGCGTCAACACGTAACTTCTTTATAAATCTTTAAATACCTCAACCTCCCGATATTATTAACCTCTGCTGACCATTTCTGAGTGTCAATGTCTCTACCTCACAATTTCAATAGATTGATAAAAAAAAAGTTTTAAATACCTCAACCTGTCCATGTTGTTAACCTCTTTCGACAACTTAAGAATTTTGTACAGCAATGACATTATTTCTTTTAACTGACAAAACACAGACTGGACAATTAAAGACATCGGCGAAATCATCTGCATATATTGCTTAGGGTACTGTGTTAACATTATCAGTCTCAATGCAAAAATGAATTTGTCCTCAAATACAGACACCTTGTTCCTTTGACGGTATCCATACCGTGATTGTACTTATAATAGCGTTTAACTCATCCTTAAACAGTCCAGGAACTTTCTTATTCAACTGCTGTATAACTAATATGGTTTCCTTTTAGGTAGTCACTAATGTCTGTGTTCTGCATACATACATACATACATACATACATACATACATACATACATACATACATACATACATTCATGCTTTCAGGAATGCGAGTATGCATGTATGCATGCATGAATGCAAGTATGTATGTATGTATGTATGTATGTATGTATGTATGTATACGGTATGCATGCCGTGATTGTATGACCCCTGAAAATCATTTCCTGGAACTTTTATCTCTAATAAGAATATCGTTTAACTAATCTTGAAACAGTTCAGTTACTTTCTTATTCAGTCGCTGTATACATACATACATACATACATACATACATACATACATGCGTGTATGCGTGTATGTATGTATGCATGCATGCATGTATGTATGTATGTATGTATGTATGTATGTATGTACGTATGACTTTATTTCCTCTTCAACAGAGATTCCATCAGATTAATCAAATTCAGGATAATACAAGAGCATGAAATACAACAGAAAAGTAACAAAAATAAAAGAGTGGCATTGTGACAGCTACCGTATTGACAAAACGAAACATCTCAATACATCCAATCATACAAATATGTAGTCAGAGCTAACTAGCATTTGGCTTAGCATGGCACTTATCTTTGAACATTTGCTTGGCGATGATTATACTTCAAAAATGCTAGTACGTCTATATTGTTATGTGCTTAACATTAACTTTGAAATAGTAAAGAAAAGGAAATGGAAAACTTATACAAGTGTAACAATATATGTATTTCTTTCTACATGACAAATGTATGCATGTAATTATGTTTATATGCATGTGTGCATGCGTGCGTGCTTATATCTATGACTGATTGATTAACCGACTTCATTTCCTCTTCAGCAAAGATTACATCAGGTTAATAAAAATACGGATTATACATATTATAAGATTATAAGACACGACATAGAACCGAGAAAGTAAACAAGAGAAATACATCGTCAACTAACGCATTTACAAGATGAAATATATAAATACATATAATCGTATAATAATCTCTAGGACATTTTGGGACTAAATATCCATTGGCATAATATGGCTCCAACCCTTTTTTATACATATTTGTCTGGAACTGCCAATGCCTCTGCGAATATTTATATCAATCATGTATTGTTACATGATTAACATGGACTGTTTAAGGATGACTTAAACTATATACTAATTAGAGAGAAAAGTTCCAGGAAATGATATTCAGGTGTCATACAATCACTACATACATACATACATACATACATACATACATACATACATACATACATACATACATACATACATACATACGTGCGGACGGACAAACAGGGATTCGCGTTGGATCTGATATGCAATATCATGTGATATGGGGTTTTACAAACACTTCAAAATTACATACCGGACCAACAACAAAGTAAATAATACACTTTTCATGCCGATGGCAACCTCTCTTCAATATTTTCTTCTACTTTTTAACCTTATTTTATACTCGACCGAAGAATGATTGTACTTTCGGAATATAATTATTCCGGACTGCCTGAATATTTAATTCCCGCACATCGTCAGAATTTATCCTAAGTATAATAAATCAATTCTTTTTTCGCCTGTACCAGATATATATATATTTATCGTTATACCACATCGCGTCAGTAACAAATTACGTAGTCTTCGGACAATTTAGCATCATCGTTGAAAACTGGTGCCATATAAAGGAGAGATCGACAAAAAAAGAGAAGGACAGACAACACACATTCGGAGAGTAAAAAGACTGAGGGATAGAAAGAAGAGAACAGAGAAGGCCTGGCATACAAGCCAAAAAAAAAAAAAAACATGAAGAGAGTGATAGACAGATGTGCATAAACATATATAATTCATTCCTTACTCTTTGCCGACCTCATCATCTTACATGTATTCGCATCAAGGTAGAAACTATAATTACACCCAGTTACCTGTTTCAGGTACAAAATTGCTCCCATCTGCTCAGGTGTGTTATTTTCTCTCCGGCCACTTCGCAAATTCTTGACATGAGGGAGATAGTCCATATGCAGGTGGGTCAGTGTGGGAACCAAATTGGGACCAAATTCATGGAAGTTATTTCGGATGAACATGAGATAAATCCTACGGGAGAGTTCCAAGGGGCGAGTGACCTTCAGCTGAAAAAGACTGATGTATATTACAAGGTGGTATCAGAAGGAAATTACGTTCCCCGATGTATGTTGGTGGACCTAGAACCGGGAACTATTGATGTAGCCAGGGCATGTACGTACGGAAAACTTTTCAGACTGGATAACTTTGTTTCTGGTTTATCCGGAGCTGGGAACAACTTTGCCAAGGTATATTGCTAACTTCTCAGATATTCGCCCTCTCATTTCTTTTTAAAACTTTGTACACAGATCTACACTGATAAGTCGCTGCACATGACTATAGACACAATTATTATGCAGTATTAACTCTTTTGATTACATACAATGCACACAAACTGAAGTTACAAAATGCACCAAAATTTGAAAAGTGGAACGAAAATCAAGTTATACAGGTATATCAAGTAGTATTCGCTGAGTAAACCTTTTACACAGACATAATATCACGATAATGACTGATTTAAGGGAGGGGGTTATGAAATTTACAAGGTTTTTATCTTTTCTTCTAGCTCAAGAAACTTTTGTTTCCAACTAATACAACAGACATAATAACCTCTTTCTTTTTTCATAAAAAATGAATTTTTTTTTCAAGCTATTTAACTTCTGGAATTTCATTTTTTTTTTACAATCCTAGGAACCCCAATAGAAAATAAAATGGTCGGTCCCTGATGTCAAACATTATCAAGGCATATAACCCGAGTCATACTGCGGGAAGTTTTAAGAGGCCTTGCTTTAAATTTTTAAAAAACTAAGACGTTTATTTTATATCTTATCAAGTGTATTGGTTGAGTTTAAACTCAAACAGTCCCATACATGACATGGCATATAAAACGGAGTTTTAAACTAATACCCATTTTTCAACTAAAATAGTATATTATCACTGAAAATTAATGAAATTGGTCATTTTAACCGAAATCAAATCAATCCCTTCTCAAATTCGTCCTTCCGCGTAAGAAATTGTACACACCCGTTCCCGGAAATGATAAATATTTTCTTTCGGGACAGCTTCACGTTCTCCGTCTATGCCTTCTGTCATATAATGCCTACCCCCACCCCACCCCACGTGGAAATTAAATGATCAGTCCCTAATCTGTTCACCTTTCGATGGTCTAGCGCGACTACGACTACCATCTCTGCTCTGGAGAGACCACCTAGATTATGTGGTTATATGGCTCTCTCTCTCTCTCTCTCTCTCTCTCTCTCTCAAACCACACAAGCACGCACATACTTCGTGACACAATTAAAATATTCTCTGGTATAGTTTAGTTTCGTTGAGTTCAGTTCATTTCAGGTCAGTTTAATTTATTTGGGTTTAGGTTTGTTCACTTCAGTTCAGTTTAGAATATCCTAGTGCCGTCTGGCTCGGATAATTTTTTTTAATATTGTTTTGCATTATGATTTGTACCCTTTACCAAATCAGATTTGTTTTCGGTGACAAAGTACTGTGAGAACTAAAAATGGTCTTTTTCTCATGGATCTTGAACAAGATACAGGCAAAACAAGACTGACAAAACAAAGCAAGCACACACGTTTTTCCAGCATCTTGTTTTCTTCTTGCTTAACCCGCCAGATGTCACTGCTCAATGCACTCTCCAGAGTACATAATTTAGCACTGTTAAGCAAGCTGACCGCAAGAGCTAAATAGTGTGATACAAATCCTAAAAGTAACAAACAAATTAGCTATGTTTTCGAAATACGATTTTCAGAAAAAAATTATAAAATTATCACTGCTTAAAAATTTAAGGAACTTGATAGTATCATTACAAGAAATACAATTTTTAGCTCACTTCAAACTCCATGAATTTGTACAAAAAATTGCATGTTTTACATAATTGTACTTGTTTCAAATTAGTAGCAAACGCATTAAGCTGGTAAAAACGTGATTCATTAATTTACAGAATTTTAATACATGCAGGGTGAATCACGCCACCTTCAGAATTCAGGTCAATTGTTAAAGAAAGAATTTAGCACACTTTCTAGGAATACAATTGTCGAGCATGCCATCTTTCCTGTATCATTGTAGAAATTATGGCTAATTCCGGTTTGAAAGCTCATTATTTTAATGCATTATTGTTCCAAGATTGTTTAATATGATTTTGTATGCTAAAATAAACTTCAGTCCGTGCAAGGGTCAGCCTTGCATAGGAACATCATGTACGACATCATTACCACTAACGTACACTTAAAACAGCTTGTGTAGAGAATAATTTTCGTTTGATATAATCCCCCACCTAACTTCTTAGAAGCGCCAACAAAATTAACATGATGAGTAACGGGTCAATCTTCCTTAGAATCATGCGGCAAAAATCTGCACAAATCTCAAAAATACTTGGAAAGAATTCTGTGCAAAAAAAAAAAATTCTTAAGTCAATTGATAAGCAGGCTACACGACTGACACTCAACAATATCTCAAACATATCAGCGACATATTACACGGGGTGGGGTGGGGTGGTTCTGCCTATTCGTGTGTAATATGTTGCTGATATTTCCGATATATTATCTCGTGTAATCATGTTTATCTCGTGTAATCATATTTACCTCGTGTAATCATGTTTATTTCGTGTAATCATGTAAGCATTACATAAACAACATTTGATGAATTTCGCTTTCTCATTTTAATTTATTCAGCACGTTAACTTTTACTCTCCGATCATTGCACTAGTGCACAGTGTATATCATTTTTAAACTAGTCCTAATATAACAAAGCCTGACAAAGCGATACAGCGTGAACACTAAACCAGGTCGCAAATGCAGTAACTTTATCTACATGCAAGTGTTTAAAAATATAAACTTTTCTAAGTACATTGAGTTGAATATTGTATCGTGCGTTTCATGCTATAAAGTGGCCATTTGATATATAGACATCAGAAGATATAAAAGGCAGTTATTTCATATATTTACGTGATATAAAAGGTAGTTATTTCATATATTTACGTGATATAAAAGACAGTTATTTCATATATTTAGGTGATATAAAAGGTGGTTATTTCATATATTTACGTGATATAAAAGGTGGTTATTTCATATAAAGTTGTCAAATATACGATATTCCAGAGTTGTATGTATCGCTGTATCGGTGCAGCCATAATTAAGTCTTGTAGGACGTTTATATTCATTAATATATTGTTTAATATTATCTCATTTTTCCTAAAATTAATAATTAAAATAATGCGCATTCTAAATGTTATTAATAACAGAAAAATATTTACGTTTACTTACATATTGTATTAATTTGGTTAACACATGTGTCTCAGTGTTTAACGCAGTGGTTCCCAACTTCTTTTGTCCGCGACCCTAAAAATATTGTTTGTGAGCCTCACGACCACGTTTCCACATTTTGATATGTTTTGTAACCCTCAAAAAATATCCTGGCAACCCTCCAGAACGTCCTCGCGACCCTTATTTGGATCGCGACATGTGGGTTGCAAAACACTGGCTTAGCGTCTCGCGACAGAAAGTGCTTTGGGTTTGAACTTTAACATCTGATAAACTATGGCCTGCTACAGTGGCGTGTCCGTGCGCAATGCATTCTGTTTTATTATTTCCAGGCCGAGACCTATGCCGTTAATTGAAAGTAAAACTTATAGCGTAAACCCTGACCTGCAGGCGCATTATGAAGCTGTAGATCTGAGCCTACTCTGACAGATGAACACAGGTTATATATGGCTACATATGTAAAGGGTAAACGAAAAAATACACTTCCTTGATAAAACACTTTGCTTGAATGCTCAAAAACATTGATACAAGTTACAGCTATGGATGACTTTGCTACTTTTGCACGTGACCACCTATCTATAGGTTCTTTTCACAGACGTCATGATTGTGTATGCAAATACCCACAATACAACGCGACATGGAAGTACACACGTTCGATGTCAAGTGAAAGCAATGGAATAGACAGCTGCGTGTGTTGCATTCATTATCAGATGGTAAAGTAATATATTGAAACGGTGTATATATACAATTGGTATATCAAATTGTGATCCATCCATGGTGCAATAATATGCATTTATAAAAATTCTGACAACTGTGCTGTCGATTCTAGGCCTGTAGATCAATGATGAATTTCCACTCACTGATCATTAGTGATGTATTAAAATAACGATAAAAGTATTAGTAATTCCCGTGTACTTAATGAATTTAACATGGTACACAATTTCATCGCAATCCTTTACTTTTCCGTTCCACCCTCCCCTCTCATGAATAAGGGACAAAATACACAGAAATCTGGAGTGAGATAGAAAAAAATTTGGCTGGATGAAAACCTTGAAACTGAACTTACACCAAGTAACCTACAAGAATATGGTTCGTCGTAACGGTATGTGTACACTTTCCTTGGGATTTATCTACAGTGTTTATATAATCAACGATACAAAGTTGCAATAGCCTGTCGACACTGTACGGTAAATTTATTTGGTTGCAAGGCGCACATACTGTAATGTATTTAATGCTTTGTTGTTGTTGCTGTAGTCTCTCTCTCTCTCTCTCTCTCTCTCTCTCTCTCTCTCTCTCTCTCTCTCTCTCTCTCTCTCTCTCTCTCTCTCTCTCGCGCGCGCGCGCGCGCGCGCGCAGAGACTCTGAACCATCCTAGCAAGATAAGGGCTAAAATCCGCGAAAAGTCGAGGGTAGAGAATTTTCGCTTGTATCATACGACGATGCCTATTTACCTATGAATGATGGTAAAAGTTAAGTCAAATCGACCAAAGGAAAAGGGAAGAGAGAGAGAGAGAGAGAGAGAGAGAGAGAGAGAGAGAGAGAGAGAGAATACTATAGTCGGTAGTAATGTTATTTAAAGCAGAATAATTACTTAGATCAGCTGTAAATACAATAAAATAGTTTAATTACCTCTTGGTGGTTCGTCATTTCGCTTAGTTTCTATTCCACACTAATTTCCATGCGCCGGTACGTGAATGGCTGAGCGTTCAATGATCAAAAAGCTAACCATGTATTTGTTGTGCTCTACTTTCTTCATTGAAACCATCTTTCATGTTTGAATCATAAGTGTATCTTATTTTGCTTGAGTCTATGTGAATAAAAACAGAAACTCAAAAATGAAAACAATCAACTTATCAATTTCCAAAGGTGATTGTGAATAGCCACAAAAGCACAGAACTACATTCTGTAGCGGACACACTTGTCAGGGATGTGAGGAATTCATTCACTCAGTCAATTCACAGTCGCCTATAGTCAATCTCAGCTCCGTTCAAAGGTCAAATATGTGTATTTATATGTGCTATAAATAAAATATATGTATAGTATCTACGCTCTATCAATGATATACTACTCCTTGTTTAAATTTGTCCTTTTAATGAAAAATTTATACATCTCGTGGTGTATCATTGATACAGCCTACATACTATACATATTATATTACAAAAATATTAAACTTTACTCTTTCAGATTGTGATGAAGAGAAAAACAATATCTTGCGCTGGGTACATATAAATCAACCACCTTACCAAGTGAAATATCGATTTAGCAGAGAAACTTAATCGATGTTTGAAGTTTTCGAACGAAATGTTGGGAATTATACAAATTAAGACCTCAATAAAATTAATGGTAAGATCAAGAACCCTAACCAGAATGAATTATAGGCTCACTGCTTGGATGTTAATGATTGTCTTAATAGTTTCAAAATATGTCAACAGTTCCAACGTGTTAATAGTTCCAACATGTGTTAATAGATTCAACACTACATTTTTTACCATTCATCAACGATTGCACTCGGGATAAAAAGGTTGTGATAAGACCAGATGAAAGGGTTTTGATAAGACCAGATAAAAGGGTTGTGATAAGACCAGATAAAATGGTTAAGGTAAACAAAATACCACCTCTGCAACCCTCAGATCCTTGTACGAACCAAATACAAAAAGGTCAAATATACAACCATTTTTAGATAACAAAAGCCTATGATTCTGATCTACATCTTAGTTCGACGATTCACAAAGATTTTAATTTGGAACGAATATGTTAAATATAAGTCATAATAGGAAACAAAAAAATTAGCATTATTAAAATTATTAAATTTTAAGCTTCCTAAAATAACTCTTTCAAAATTGTACTTAACGTATATAAGACCCTGACTGGAATATGCCAGTGTGGGACGGTTGTAATGAAGAGAATTCGGTTAAAATAAAACGAGTACAACTTGAAGCTGCCCACATTATCACGGGTTTACTTTCTAATGCATGTAAAGAATTTTTATATTTAGAAACTGGTGTTATTCCCTTGAGTGAAGGAGAACCAGTCACAAACTTACACCTGTATATAAGATTATCAACTGTGATGCCCCACTATTTTACAAGAATTGACTCACACTTATATAAGTGAGATTAACCGATATCCATTGCGTAATAGGTTTAACATTGTTTCAGTCTCATGCAGGTGTGCTCTTTGTAGGGAATCGTTTATAGAATACAGTGTCAGTTATGTGCCTTTCAGATCTTATACGTTAGATTACGTCTTAAGCGATCCCACTTTAAAAAAAACTGATAGTTTTTTAAACAAAACAAAATTGTATGGCACGTAGGTAGAAAATTATACACTCAAAGCTGATCAATAATTCCATATCCTGACCGCGCATCTATACAGAAGTAAGTTTAAGCTTTACTCCATCCGTGTATGTGAAGAGGACAAGGAAACCACTGAATATTATTTATTGTCATGTAGCAGACATGTTAACCAAAGACACATGTTATTAACTGAATCAAATCAATTGAAGTTTTTGTTAGGATTTGTTATTAACATGAAGTCAGTTCCTAATAAAGGAGCAAACTTAAAGTATAGGATTTGACAGTAGAAAAAAATATAGTTTAAGTTCCATTCCAACATTATTTGAACATTTTCCTTGTATCCATGCCAGAGGACCCCCGATAAAAAAAATTGCAACACACAAAAAAATGTATTTTTATGACTTCTGTAATTTGAAACTGAATCAGTAGTTTTGAAGGGGGAGAAGAGCATTTTCAATTTTCCCGCAAAATAAAAATAAATCAGAATTGTTGTGTTCTTGAAATTTAATATTTGTGGGTTTGAAATCGCCCATTTTAGGGACAAAGTTTTTTATTAAGAATCAGCCTTGTTCTTTCCACAACATCTTTGCGATAAGCTGCAACATATATCACCGTATTTTGTAAACAAAATCTATGCAGCGAATGAAAGAAAATTTTAAAACAAGGTAATGCCTTGTAGCCTGCAATTTTTGTGTTTTTTTTTTACTAAAAAAACTTATTAGATCTTTATTACAAGTTTAAGAGGAAAACTATATAACAATTTAAAGTAAGAAAAATAAATAAATAAGCTATCGATAAATCGATTTCATGTATATGTACAGTGAAAACTGTCATTGCAGGACCTTCTTGTCATAGAATCTGCTCACAAAGGGAAACATTTATATTTTGTTTCTAATTTATATATTTTCATTTTAAACAGTTAACTAAAGGACACTTGCCTAAAAAGGACAAACATGTGTGGTATATTAATGGTCTTTTATGAACAGGTCTTCGTAGTCAATACCCTTGCACGAGGCAAATATGGAAAACAAAGTGTACCGTTTCTGTCCTTGTTTATGCAACAAGAAAAACCCTTAAAAAAAAATCAAAGAGAATAAAATTAAACAGAGCATTGATTCTGGGTGCACGAAGTAACTAACCAAATAATTAGGCTTCCTTTCTAACGCACTCAATGCGGTCTTGTAGATATGAGCAGGTAAGGTAACAACCACGCCCGTTTTCACTTTCATCGTGTTCTTGATAGTTTCATCAACAATCTGAAATATTAACACATTCTAAATGCCAAGATCAACCTTCGCTGGAAAATGCTCTGTAATGTGACAAATGGAAGCATACCTGTTTAGCTTCATGTCTATGAGAGTATTTACTGGGAACATTATCTCTTACTAACAGATGCTAACAGTTTAACACTATCAACATGGAAAGCCAGGTGGATTTGCGACAGAGATAATACAGAAAGATTACCGCTTTTCTTGCATGCTATCAATGTCCAAAGCTTGCCCCTCCCACTTGTGCAGAGTTAAGGTCAAGTGTACCATTTAGCCAAGCGAAAGAACACCGGGATAAACCAGGAGTATAAATTCGCTGATTACAGCATCATTTTTTTTCTTCTCAATATTCGCTGATTACAGCATCATTTTTTTTCTCAATATTCGCTGATTACAGCATCATTTTTTTTTCAATATTCCTGAGACAGCTGTTAACGAGCATCCCCCATCTTTTGTGAAAGTATGGAATGTCCGTACAGTTTTTCCATGGTGCACCTCGCCCATTGGTCTGGTTCCTAGCTTCTTTGCTCCTGCTATGTTTTCTGTTCTACACGACTAACAATCAGGATTCACCAATTTTTACAAATCTATTGGATTGTCAGTTTAGGCTGGTTACCAACGAAACTGTATAACCCGTTATGAATAGACCCCGCAAAATAAAAAGTCCTTTCTATGCATACATTATAATCCCAAATTGTAAACAATGAGTTGAAATCAGGGAAACTTAGAACTAATATCACTAATCAATTACTGAGCAGGAATTTTTATGTAATTTTTATTATATATCTTGTTACTTTTATTTCATTGATCAGTAAAACACAAAAATCACTTTTCAATGTCGAATTGGTTGCCAAATGCACTTTAGGTTTGTATAACGTTCACATGCAGCAATTTACACATGTATGCTAATGTTCAAGTTTATTTATATGTCAATGTAATTTTCGCCATGTGAAAGGATTTGTAGACTTGCGTAAATTTCCACGGCGTGGAAATCTGTAGATGTGTGAAAATCATCGTGAGAAAGCTAATCAAAATATTTACAAGAGTGTATTTTAATTAATTTCCGTAAACATTGGGCGAAGAAATGATAACGTTATTGTTTTCATACGTTTAGCAGAGTTCAGTCTAAGCGGTCAGCCTGTGTTCATTGCTATACACGGTTACAGTAGCAATTTTTTAAAATACAGTTTACTGTCATTTTCATTGTATCTCTTTGTTCTTTCCATCGATGTGTTGTGTCAAGGCATGGTAAGGGATTGATTATTGGCTGGATGGATGCACACATAAACAGATGAATGGATAGGTAGGTGCGTAGGTGGGTGGGTGGGAGGATGGATGGATGGGACAGATTTGATGGGTAATTCATCTGTCATTCGGTAGAATTTAATCAACATAGTATGAAATAGTATCGTTAGCAAAACAACGGTGTTTAAGAGCAAGACTTTTAACTTAATATATTCGAAAATATGCTGGGTTTTAAAATGATGTTTCTCGATATATTTGTGTCCTCACTGGAGGCGGAAAACAAAAGGATAAATGAATAAAGAAATGACTTCAGATGACACGATTTGTAAAGGTTAGGGGACACTTCTAAGTATATAGGGTTAAATCGATACATCGAACATGATCTAGCTTGTATTTCTATTAGGCCATACAATAATATCCTTGCAATCCATAATATACCTCAAAGGTCACTGAGAAGTACCGAAATCCCTTATTCATGGGTAAACCTCTGACTATGACGGGGACTTAAATTGTGAATAATTTTGAGGAGGGGGTGGGCGGATGAAAGAAAGGAAAAATCAAATCTGACCGTTGTTTTGTAATGTTAAGTCCCAAACAAACGTGGTTTAATTCAACCAACTCCTTCAAAAGTTATTAAATGCATGAGCAGACAGGCCTGATCAATTCAATGTGCCCTTTTTGGAATATAGCGGCAACATCAATTTATTGTTGTTGTAAGTAATGGTTGAATTTTGCTTTCAAAAAGCACCTCCAATATCCGATTGCATTGTAAGCAAATAATTACCAGCGTTAAAAAAGAAAAAGTATTGCATATTTTTGTACCTCTTCTAGAAAATCAGATTTAGCCATCTAGCGTGTGTATTAATGGAGGGGGGCTGCATGTTTCTTCGGTCTGAGACAAAATATAATCTGTTTTCCAGTACGACATTTTAAACATTTGGAAATTATGACCGGTATCTAATTTTGTCTTTCTGTGTACATACATAAGTAGATTGCTATAACACAATGGCTTTGGGAGACTTTGTAGTTACCGCACTAAATCAAATCTAAAAAAAAATATCTTCGAATTGAGAGAGAGAGAGAGAGAGAGAGAGAGAGAGAGAGAGAGAGAGAGAGAGAGAGAGAGACAGAGAGAGAGAGAGAGAGAGAGACCAATGGAAGAGCTTCACAGGCACAAGTATTGTCAATATGAAAAACATCTTGGATCAATACAGAAAATGACGCAAGTCTGACACAGTTGTCTAACAATTCGTCCGATTACATTCTAGTTAACTGTATTGACCTATTGTTGTGTTCCGTAAACACGCTATAATGTGAAAAATTTAAGACAGGATAGAATACTTTGATATTAAAAGCATGTATGGTAAGACTTCGTAAGTTCTGATGAGGCTGTGAAACTAATCTGGCAGCTTAATGTTGGATACTGATGGGTTATTTCTTTGAAAGACCTCTTTTAACTAGTAATATACGGTACAGTATCTCCTTCAGCTTCGAACCATGTTGTTTGAATGCCCATCTACCTCTTAGGCCCAGTCTATATATATTCCTAACATCGACCATCACAGTTTTCTATGTATAATGTGAACCAATCACAATTTAAAATGATGTACACAGGAATTGTGTTTATTTTCCTCATCCTAAAGAATCTCAGCGGTAAGTGAAACTTTCCAAAGTAAGACGTGTTACAATATTCAGGTTTTCGGATTTACAGAACTTAGAACACTTAAGAAAATATCAGATCCTATTAAGTATATAACAATCGGACCAGCCCAACGTGGTAAAGGTATTCAGAACAAAATGGAACGGTGCTCATAAATGTTTGATCCAACGTTTGATACAAATTTGGGCAATTATTATATGCTCATTTTTTTTTTCTCCGTTAATTTTACATTGTCAGAATCGTACAATATTTTACGATATTGCACTTCATATTGAACTCACGTGTACCCAATTGTGTATTAGGAACTACTTTGTAAACAAATCATGTACACTCTCGTAGTAGACACTTTACGTTTTGGTTGATTAAATTTGTTTCTGAATGAACTAAAGCAGATGTTTCGTGGACTGCCACATACCAGCTGCTTTGGCACATTCCACGTTAACCTTTTTGATACAATGTTTCGGATTTAGGCTAGTTATAGACGCCAGACAGGGTCCTTACAAATAACATGCAAGTGACAAGGCATAAACTGTCTTCTTTAGCTGTTTATAAGAATGGTAAAAAATATACTTACAGTTTTACATCCTGAATTTCCTCAAAATGTACTTACTTAGTTCTGCAAATCCGAATTACATGAGCCATGTCATGGGTTCTCAAGCTTGCGTACACATTTCAAAACTGTACTGTAATTTCGACTATATTCCAAGTGCAATTACATCCTCCTTACTTCTTTTTGATAATTGAAATTGAAAGACTTCATATGTTTCCCACATTATGATTTCAAACATTCAATGACAGAAAAGAAACACACTTGCAGATGTCAACACGCTTCTTCCTCGTTGCTTCAATCCGATGTATTTCATATGCAAATGAATTGGCACAGATAAATCCAGACCATAATCACGAAATTTCGTAGAATCTACAAAAATACCAAAATCTATTCATTCCAGATGAAATGGAAAAGTTGTTGTAATTCGCATTCATTCACGATATGACTCCAAATTTCAAATTTAAGTAGACCAAAACGCCATTTTCTTTCGAAACTTATGTCTAGCGCGCTACCAAGTTCAAATTTATCTGGGCGGAGTTATGTGTGCAGTAATAATGTTGTTGTGTAATGATGAATCTACGCTTATGTATTTAGTTTGGAACACGGCATACATTCAGTTACTTTGTTTCTTGTAGTGTATTTTTGTTTTTATAATTAAGCCTTAGGTAGAATAAGAAAATGAGCATATAATAAAAAAGTTACTGCATTTGTATGGGAAAATATGAATTCGTTTTGTCGGATGGATATACTGCACTCCCAAGGTCGTGTAGTATTTCCATCCGAAAAACTCGTTCATATTTTCCCATACAAATGCAGTAACCTATAAAAATAGTAGATAAAATGTGGGCTCTACTGCTGAATACCATAAGAAATTTTACACTGAATTTGTATTTTTCTGTTTACGCTAAATTTTCATATCACATATAAAGAACTAAAAAAGGGCGATGAATAAATCTACTTTTATTCTCTCTTATTTGTGACTCACAAATTTATATAGATATAGTGATGTTATGTATACGTATTTGTATAGTGTGATTGACCATTGTCCATAATTGAGGGTAGGAGTTGGGACCTACCTGACTAGGATCATATTATTTTGTAAACATTATGTTACAGAGCTAATTATTGTCTATGATTGTAGATTCTATTTTAAGATACTAATTAATTGTAGGAAACATGTTTAATTGGGTTTATATTCAGGACATTTGTATTCCTCTCGGAAGAAAACATGATTTACCTGCCCTTTCCGGGTAGCTTGGTAAAATTTAAGTAAATAGACCTGACCTTGTTTACGAATTTAATGGAAAATTCCATTAAGATGACAGAGTATTTTCAGAAAATGATTATCGTGACACAGGTCAAGTGGAGAGATATAAAAAGTTGTTTACATCAGAATTTACTCGTTCCTGTCTTACCGTCCGTAGTAGAATAATTCTTTACGTTGTGTTCAGTTTTAATTTGAGTGGATTCGTTTACATAATTATTCTTTGGAATTGCAAAGTGCTCATTAACTTTAGGACTAAATTACTATTTTGGAATTATTGTGAATTGATTCAAGGACATTTGGATTATGTCACTGTGACACATCAAGACTGTTGGCACATCAGCACATTTAAAACCATCTGTACATCAGCACATTCAAGATTGGAATTTATTTGGAACACTATTCTTTTTCGACTTGTGATAGAATGTTTAGGACTACTTGGAAGTTGATTCACAATAGTGTAATTTCTTATTAAATTATCGTTTTGTTTTCTAGGGTAATAAATTATTCGTTGAATTGTACAAACGTTATTGTCATGTTTTTTCAAGCAAAAGGAATAACCCAATCGTTTCCAGTACGTCGCTTGGGACAGTGTTCTAAACCAGACTCAGACAGATTAGAGAGATTTCAGTTAGAGGCGATTAGAATAGTCAAAGGTCTAGCCAGAAGTGCCCACGCACGCAATATTTATGAGAAATATAATGATTCACCGGGTTATTTAATGAACTCCTTCTTACTTTGGCGGGAGAAACATCAAGATACAATTTACGTAATCAACAAAACTTCATTATATTAAATGCCAGACGTGAAATTAAAAAATCTTCCCTTGACTCTTCTATTCTCATATGGAATACCATACCCGAAAATGTCAAACCGGAAAGCGATTTCTTAACATTTGAAAAAGTATATTATTATTATATTACCCCTCTAAGCAAGACCGTTCCTTCGTATCATCTTCCTCATGATCACAAATACTCTAATATTCACACTAGGATCAGAAACTAATGTAGCGACCTAAAAAAAACACCAGTACGACAATCACCTGATCGACAATCCTTGAGGCTGCTGTGGGGTAGAAGCATAAAATGCATATTGTTATATTTCATATGCACTCAATACACAGCTCAAAGGCACGCCATACACAGTTTAAAGGCAAAATCTAATACTTAGTCTGAACAAAATGCCTGTCCCGATCTCTACAAATACTGTTTAATTTTAGCACACCTGAATTTGCAAATTATCAAATTTGAATATTTTTACGTTCTTTCAAAGTTATATTACGGATACGACGCGTTTAAACTAATGTTTCTTAGATTCTAAATATAAAGGGATTCTTGTTATTATCAGTATTACTCTTCATCACACTGTATAATGACCAATGGATAGGTGCATTACATACTAATCGAAATGGCTTTCGAAGTTCGATAAGTTTACTTACCTTGGGTGTCTGTTCTTTTTCTTTCTTTTTTTCCCCCCCTTTTTTCCGAATCATTATCCTTTTATTAATAGCACACTTAATGTATTGTTGTGTTTCCTTTTACTTCTGCCGCTTGTCATATATGATTAATTTGTACCACTGTATTTGTATGTGGAAGGGCTTAACTAATGTTGCGAGAATTTCAAGCCCGACCCCTTTTGCATAATTTAGCAATTAAAATATGTTTAATCTAAACTAAATAGTATGATGTAGGTTGGCGAAAAATGGGTAGCGAGTATGGGTCAAGCATCTTCAGGTTGGGAGGTATTAAACAAATAAATGATTCTTCGATATTTCTCCTTTGTTAAAATGAAATTGCTGCTTCACTTTAGTTTCAGGGTGTTGTGCATTGGATAGAAATTATAACAAACCGTTTTATTCGAATTTTGGGATGCAAAGAGAAAAATTTGCATTTGAAAGTAACATAAAGCCTTTTTTGTGAGAAAAGAGTACAAATAAACAAATAAATAAATAAATAAATAAATAAATAAATAGACTGGTTTACGTATAAAAGAAAAATTCAAAAGAGATGACAAAAATAAATCAGCAAAAGAATGCTGGTACCAACATTCAGCATCACATTGAACTGACTTCACCTCAAAAATAACTCCAGATAATGGATTCATCAAATATGGAGACAAAAGTCAAAACTTTCACCAAGTCAATTGCAACTTACTCTTTTCTTATTGGATCGAAATGATAACAGTTGTATTTCACTGCTGAGACGTTAAACACTACGGCGTACTTAAATGAGCGATGTCGAATGCAGTACCTATCGATCAAATGAGTGATGTCGAATGCAATACCTATCGATCAAATGAGTGATGTCGAATGCAATACCTATCGATCATTCGTAACTTCAAGATTAATCCTTACTGATCATACCTCAAATGTTTGGAGATGGCTGCCATTAGCTGCCTTTCGGACCACCTTGGTTATTTACGAAAGAAGGACTGACCAAGAAGTTGAAAATGCATCGAGCTAATTCTATGGCAATCGTATGATGAGTCCACTCGTAGAAATTTCCGAGGCGATTTAAATAGATTGTTGTTTCTTCTTTGCAAAGAAATTTCCGACACAAAAAAACGTGCAATTTTTCTGTAAACTATTGCGCCGATTTCATTCGAGGCATAATTTTGCCTCTCAGAAATAGTCAAGGTGGTCCGAATGCCTTTCAGTTTAACGCGGCTGTATAGAGTGATTTTAATGGAACATCAACAAATGATATCCCATATACGATGGGTATTTTAAACGTTCTGTATATTTTGTTATAACTAATTTGCTTTCTTGAACTTGTCAATGAATTTACATGTGATATAACATAGGTAAATGACAAGGCCGTAAAAATGTCTGAGAAGAACAACTCTGTTATTGAGCAAAGAGCATACTGTAAAATCTGGGCACTATTTCTAAACCCGACCCAAGAGAAAATAATAAATATTGGAGAACAGGAGCAGAGACCACAAATTGTTCGACGCAGCCTTAATGTTAAGAGAGTATTACATGCATTATGTTTTTTATACATAAAATGGTCATCCAGGTACCTGTGCCCGACTGGATATTTTAATGACTCAAACAGTTGTCAAAAGTTGTGGAACATTAGCTAACCACCTGTCTGCGCACCGGTACCCATGATATCCATCTGCTCCATGACAGCACCCTGGCGCATAAATCCGCCGTCCTTGCAGACTCCCTGAAGGACCACATCATCCAAAACTTTGCCACATTCTTCGTACAACCATGATTTAGCTCAAGTGATTTCTGGCTGAATCAAGTTATCAAAGTTTTAATGAGGTGCAGACGATTTGAAAGCCGTCATGTGGTTGGAAGTGCGGTTTTCAAGTGTATAAGCAACGTATCAAACTATGGATATAAAATGGCTTTTATCCAGTTAACTGGATAATCAGACTTAGCTACTGTGTAAGTGCATGGGGAATGATTAGAGGGGATGCACCGACGTACTGTTAACTAATAAAGAACATTGTTATATAGCGCAGTAATATTCAGAACTTTTTTAATACCCCTCAAAGTCCGGAAGTAATGAGATCGAAGCGCCTTGCCCAGAGCCACGCTACAGCAGCTTAGCCTGTCTGACCTGTGCAGGATTCAGTCTAAAGCGCTGATCACAGGTCGAAATGCAATACCGTTACGGTTAAATGCGATAGAGCTGTCACCGTTTTAATCCTCTGCGGAAATTATAAACTAGCATTTACACAGTGCACATTTTATTTTCACACAAGCATCATCCTATTTTTTTGAGGGCATGGAGAAAGTGTTTGCATCTGTTTGAGCTGATCTTACTTTGGACTGGAACTTTTGAATCTAGTCAAAAAGCAACCAAACACCATTGAGTTTGTAAAGTCCGCATTTGCCGAGAAGCCCGAACAAATATCATTCATACCGCAAGTTCGCAAAACCAATCAAAGTCAGTAATCCATGGATATATCCACAAGTGTGATCAGCTTGGTGTGTGCGTGTGCATGTGCGTGTGAAGGTTGGAGAAGCTGGATAAACCTTTGTCAGGTAGGTGGGAATGAGAGATCATACTTTGATAAGTTCTGTATCCTAATTGACAGTGTACTGTATATACTCAGTTTATATATCAAATTCTGTGTTATTCATCTGTATAAAAACAGTAATTATTCTTTTTATCTAGTGTCTATGGGATATGTCATATGCTTGGAGGACGTAACATTCTGCAAACCAATTTGCGTGGCCATAGGGAAAATGGGATGTTTGACATGCACGTGCAGCGCCGATATTGCGCAAGATACTTATGATGTTCAATGGCAGCGATCGGAACCACTCGAACATGAAGAGTTACCCAATCCATTCAGAATGGATAGTCAACCACCAGAGTTATCACACTTTCGGGTTCAATGGCAGCAATCGGAACCACTCGAACATCAAGAGTTGCCCAATCCATTCAGAATGGATAGTCAACCACCAGAGTTATCACACTTTCGGGTTCAATGGCAGCAATCGGAACCACTCGAACATCAAGAGTTACCAAATCTATTCAGAATGGATAGCCAACCACCTGAGTTATCACACTTTCGGGCTGATTTCAATCCTGCTTTTGCTTACCATTCTCCTAATTTTAGTCCCCCCAACAATGGCCCCGTGAACCCGTATAGGAATTACAACATTTTTAAGAGATCAATTGATAAAGTCAAACGTAGTTCCCCATGCAAACCAGATTTTCCAGGATTTTGTCCACAGTCTTGTCTGACCACAGATTATAATGGTTGCATCGTCTGCAATTGTACTGGTACAAAAGCAAGTGGGAAGAATAATAACGTAAGTAGTCAGAGAGACTTTTATGCGGAAATTTCTGGTAATGGACTAAATATACCGTTGACACTAAAGCCCGGAACCGTGGGTAATCCTGCTGCAATATCAAACCCAAATGTTGCGAATGGTACCGGAAATGCACAGATGATTCAATATACTGGCATCGGCAACGTCGGAATTGGTGGAAATTTTAACAAGTCTGCTTCAGTGGCGACCTCTGCTGGATCGAACACAAACAATTTAAATCTAGCTTTTAATGGTCCATCGAATCCTTTTCTTTCACCGTATGGACCTGGAAGTGCAACCAACCAAGGCTCTGGAATTTTCAGCATTTTTGGTCAAATGTTGGCAAGCATTCCAAGCAAAAATCCATCAAATCCTTCCAACTTTGTCAATATGGGTGTTGGAAATGTTGCCCTAGTATTCAATCCAATCAATGCCTTGAATCTAAATCCAGCAATGCCAGGTATGTATTCCTGTTGATCACTGGAATTTTTCACAAGTAAGGTAAAAATTCTTAATTCGACTTTAGACGCATGAAACATAAAGGATTGTTTCCCCTCGCGTTCATTAAATTTCAGTAACCATCATTAAATATACCTTTTGTATCTGATTTTATTCATGTATAGCTTTACTTAAATTTCAGACAAAAAATGCTACCTACAAAGCATGCCAAGTGAAATTAAGGCGAGACCCTGTGATCGTCGTTCCGCGTATATCTTACATTCTTTAACAGACATTATTTTTCAGTTGTTCTCAAAAGGTTAAAAGACGGATTTTATTCAAATTAACATATATAATTTTGGCCTCAGAACCTTTCACGTTTTTCTCATTTAGTAAGGAATCATGCCCTCATTGTTTAGTACATGACTATTTGAGTACTAATTCTTTTCAAGTAGTGCTTGGCCAGTTCAAACCAATTTTAGCAGCTCTCCGGTACCATGACTTTTCGGGTTTGGGAAAAAAGAAAAAGCAAAAACACGAGAATCTGTCTTTTCTTGTCCACAAATATACTGAAGGAAACAAAAGAGCATAGAAAATGTAATGCATAACTTCGGTTAAAACTTTCTTTATAATACCATTGGCTGTACAGTCTTTCTTTGTTTGCTTGATTTGGGGTTTTTTTGTGTGTGTGGGGGTAATTATTTTTTAAAACGCAAATATCTCTTCACCTGAGAATTTGCAATTGTTTTTGTCATTTGACAAAGGTTATTAATATAACTGACTGTCTATACCTCTTCAATGGGGAACCGCTGTAAGGAACCACAATACTATCGGCTGTAACAATACGTTTTTTCGACTTAACACGATTTCATCAAAAGCGATTAACACACCAATCTTGTATACTAGTTCAATACTGTAATAAAACAATGTGCGAATCTGCCATCAAAAAGTGTCGCTGTCACTAATAAATGTAACAATCTGTCAACTGTTTCTTAAAGCCCATTGAACGATGTTGACCACATTAAATACCGAAAGGTCGCTGATACCAAAACACAGCAACAAATCCCTCTGAATAAACAAAATAGAAAACTAACACCAAATTTTACACAAAACAACGCACCAGTCCCTAAAACTCTGAAAATCTCCAAGTGTGAATGATGATACGTACTATCTCACTTTTCAAGCGATAATATTGGTTCCATATCAAACCAGAACGCTGGGCTGCACGGAAAAGAACCAGATAGCCCAGACTAACTAAGAAGTGAAACTTAAATATGAAAGTTTTAGTGTCAAAAGATTGTTTTATTTATTGTTTCCAAAGTGTCACTTGAAAATAAAAATAAAGAAAAACGAAAAACCAAGCAGATTTTATTTACATACTGATTACTGAGTAGGCGAATAGTGGCTGCTTATCTTTTGAAAAAAAAAGAAATAAAATTTAAGATTACGACTGCTATTATCATCGTTATCATTACCTTTTCAGTGGGTCCAGGATCATCGCTTCCATAATAAGCCAGGAGCAATGTAATTCGGTGAAATGACGAATAAAGACAACTGATATCGCGTGACATTTTTTTCTTTCATCTGTTACACATTCTATTATTTCACACATCTATGCGCGTTTTCTAACTAAAGCATAGTTTACAAATATAAACTGACGTCATGTCTCTACACCAAGCCATTTTTATGTATGAGAAACTATACTTTAGATAATTAAAACTTTAATTGCAACATTTTGTACAACAATCCTGGAGCATTAGTGTTCAAATAAGCTAGTACAAGACCACAAACCGATGGCGACCGCTCCGGTGGCCTAGTGGTTAGGGAGTCTGCCTCGAATGCGGGAGGTCGCGGGTTCGAACCCAGGCCGAGTCATACCAAAGACTTATAAAAATGCTGCTAGCAGCTGTTTCGCTTGGCTCTCGGAATTAAGAGGTTAGTGTTAGGACTGGTCGGCCTGGTGTCAAGATAATGTGACTGGGTGGGACATGATGCACAATGTCTGCGGCATGACGTCCCAGTATTAGACATTACTATAAACTGCCACACTGCAGACATCGTAGCGATATGACTGAAAAATTTTTGAAGTTACGTCAAAAATCCAAATCTCTCTCTCTCTCTCTCTCTCTCTCTCTCTCTCACACACACACACACACACACAAACCGATGGTGAAGTCATTGGTTCAGAGGAAGAGTCAACTGCATGCATGCTATTGAAGAACTTACCAGATATTACAACATTAGTCATTCTATACGTGTCCCTTTGCAAGCAATCAGACAAGTACCATTTATTTATTTATAGAAGTCAGTCACTTTACTGATATTTAATTGGTCTGTTTTTATAAGTCAAAGTTGCAGAAAGTAACAACATAGAAAATCAAGTTTTCACCTCTTTAAAGGTTAGTTTTTTCTTTCTATCTTTTTTCTTTATTTCTTTTTAGCTAAAGAAATGATGAAAAAGAATCAATGAACAGTCAAATGACGTCACTCTTAAACTGACAAAGTCTGTTTCTTTCTCAAACAGGCATCCTGTAGAGAGTAGATCACAGCAACCCGGTATTGGTGTTTGATACATCTAACTCCCATTACGCAGCTACACTGAACGTTTGGTGGTAATAGGGGAAATATGTGTGAGAATTAGAACATAGGCATCATTAACAACCATGGAAATGAGGTCACAGTGACAAATGTTTGGTGCAAGACCAAAGTTTATCTAAACTTGCACCCTCAGCATAAGTTTATTAAAACAAAAAACTGAATCATGCTGTTACAGCGTCGTCATTGTTTCGGCAGCGTCCTGAAATGGCTGCAAAACTCAATCGGCTGAGAAGTAAAAACTAATATTTAATTCGTAATCTTTCAAGATTTCCAGTGTGTTCATTTAACAAAATTAAAAAACAGAATGAAAATGTATTTAAAGCAACAAAAATCAACCTTCAAAAAGAGCGAAATTTATTGAATTAAATAATTAGATTGGCAACTCTAATTTAAATAAGAGAGTTTAAAACTTGCTTACATTATATTTTTTACTGTTTCATAATTACTAAACATGAAATTATACTTAACGCAATATATCCTTCGAACCCTGTTGGAAACCTTGAAGCATGCGACTGTGATTGAACAGATGTGTTTGAATTTTCACAGCCGCACTTTCACCACAACCCCACCCAGCCCCTCGCCCCGCCACGGGCAAACACAAACACACGCACCTACCTGTTAGCCCCTTTTTTCAAAGTGACCGCTCCATTTCGTTAAGTCGCTTATTTTATAGACAACTAGGTCGACAATGATAAAATGAAGTTCGTAAACAGTAAAGACTATTGTAAAGTGACCATTCCAACAACCTCATCTCTGGTCAATGTGTAGCTGATGAGTGGCCGTTTCATTGGTAATCGCTATGCATACATGAAGGCACACCGCATGCTTGACATTTACATGTCACAACAGCCTCGTCGGGTTTGCTTATGTGCGTTGTTTTATAAGTGTGGACCTATACCGTAATAGTTAACTCAGTTTTTTTTTACATTACTCTATACCTTACGCACAATATTCACAATAAATATTCATAAAATACTAATAGATTACTCTGAAAATCCTGTTTTGAGTAATAATAAATGGCGTCTGTCCTTTCTGAGTTCATCTTTGGTCCTTTACATACCGTATGAGTTGCAATTTGTTCACCGTTGGCTCAGTCAAATTCATGATCGGTTAGTTTCGTTTATTTTCGCTTGTTGTTACTCATTTTCGGTGATTAGGCATGTACAGACACCATTACATCGGAAGTAGACGGGAGTGTTCTGAATGGTCTTAAAAGAGGTTTATCTTAGTTTCTTTCAACCAGGCTATCAAGTAAATCTGGTCAAGTTCTGTACAATCAAGATCTGTACGATCAAGGTCTGTACGGTAAAGGTCTGTACGATCAAGATTTGTACAATCAAGATCTGTAAAATGAAGGTCTGTACTATCAAAGTCTGTACTTTCAAGGGTCTGTACAATCAAGGTTTGTAAGATCAAGGTCTGTAAAATGAATGTCTGTACGATCAAGGTCTGTAAAATGAAGGTCTGGATGATCAGGGTCTGCACAATCAAGGTCTGTACGATCAAGGTCTGCAAAATGAAGGTCTGTACGATCAAGGTCTGCAAAATCAAGGTCTGTACATTCAAGGTGTGCACGATCAAGCTCTGTCCGATCAAGGTATGTAAAATGATGGTCCGCGCAATCGAGGTCTGCACAATCAAGATCTGTACAATCAAGATCTGTACAATCAAGGTCTGTACAGTCAAGGAATGTACGATCATGATCTGTGTCATTTATTGTTTTCTATTTCGTTTTTCATCGTTGGCTGAAAATATGCCATCAATACCGTAAAGTCCAAAAGCACAACTTATTCATAATCAGTATGCGTGAACGGATTTGCACTGCACTTTTAGGTGTGGTAGGTTTGGCTTGGTGTGTTGGCTTCATTCCAGAACGGTTAATACATTCCTCGTGAGTCTGTGATACAGTCAATCTGATTAAAATCAGATCTCCACTGTCCTACGTGAAGATCTGACAGCGACCGCTTAGGGGTCATCTTCTGGTGACCTTTGAATTAGCCAATGGAAAATCTGAACGTCATTCAAATCGTTTTACACACATTGATGCTTTTCAGCCATGCTGTTCAAACTACCAAAGGCGAAGATATAAGACTTCATCTGATTGGTTGATAAAGCCATGATTATGGTAATAGTGTAGGTTACCAGAACATGACCCCTAAACTGTCGCTGTCAGATCTTCATGTAGGACACTGAAGATCTGATCTTAATCAGATTGGTCACAAGGTCTGAGAATTTAGATATTTTAAAGCAAATGCAAAACCTGTATCACCTATACATATTTTATGTGTTCAGTCAAACATAAAGGGCAAAAATTTGAAAATTAGACATTTATATAGGGTTTTACTTTGAACATTGACTAACCTGCCAATTACTCATATTTGTTTAAGCCTCATTCTCGTCGCTATATTCGTTCTGCCAAAACAATCATACTTGTTTAAGCATCGTTCCTAGTGCGACAATCGTCAGCCAACAAATCATATTTGTTTATGTGTGGAGAAAACCATATAAGCTGCAGCATTTAATTTTTGTTATTGGATTTTTATTTATTTATTTTTTTAATTTTTTTTTTTTTTGCAAAAAAAAAGCTACATGTGCTTCAGACACGTATCATCCATTTAGTACCTGTGGTATTAACTGTTACTTTCGTTAATCGGATTACTAAAACAAGGTAGTAAAAAATCTGAAAGTGCATTAGTAAAATCTATTCTCCATCACATTTCAGTTAATGATAGGATAGCCTCCCAAACCGGTATAAAGAATATATTGAGAAACCAATCATGGCCTCATAAAACCAATCATAGCCTCCAAAACCGGTATAAAGAATATATTGAGAAAGCAAGAGAACTGCATGCAGTGAAGTAAGAAAGCTAAAATGAAGTTGTTTGGTTTGCATTATTTCAATGTGTATCACCAATAGTAAAAATGTTTAAACTGCCCCGCAATAAAGTAGTTGTTCAATATCAACTCTGCTTACAGCTTCGATGTAAATGATAAACTATTCCAAAAGCAAACTGTAATAATAGACATTGACCCCATTTGGGACGCTTGCAGTAAGAACCTGTAATAGTAGACATTGACCCCATTTGGGACAACACCAACAAATACAGGCGACATTTGCGAGTGTAGTAGCCCATACTCCTAAACGTAAGACACCACCAAAATGGCAGAACATTAACCGTGAGGCCCAAACGGAAGTTAGCATGATAATTATTAGGGAACACTCCCGTGGAACCGCTGACACAGTTGAAGCAGATTTGGAAATTTCATCTTCTTCTAATGATGAAAGTTGGGAAGAACAAGAGACCGAAGAGATAGGAGACGAAGAAAATGAGGACGAAATAGGAGCAGATATGATGGAGGAGGAAGAGGATAATGACCCCACGAGAAAAAAAAGTTCAAGGTCATGGGACTACGAGCAGCAACTGATGACGTCAAAAAAGGCAGGCTATTATATCAACGGTGTGAAGTATCTTGCTTGGAGAACCCTAAACACCCGTAAGCCAAGACCTACGCAATGACAGTATGGAGTCAGGATTCTCTCCCAGTTCTTCCAGCAATCCTACCAACAATATCCTCTCTATGATCTTATGGACGCTGCTGACTACTGTCTGTATTACATGGATTCATGGGCGCCCGCAGCATGGGTCAAGAGGGGTCACGTGACCCCCCCCCCCCATCATGCTGCAGATATATATATATATATATATTCCGACAAGTTTAATCATGCAAATGAAGCTGAAAATATGTCACAAGATTCTGTTCAAAATGCTTAATAAATATTAGTTTTAGTTTCAGAGTGCTTCTTATACTAACTCCCGGCTGACGAAATCATGACCGTCCTGCACAAAGTCCTGACCCCCCCCCCATTTCAAAAAATCCTGCGGGCGCCCATGGAGGCATTCCCTGACCCGACCAGACAAGAATCACGAAGTGCGGCAGAGTGCAGAGAAGAAGACCGCCGCAGAACTTTCATCTAATCTGCCATAATAAAAACAGCCCTATTAAGGGCTTCAAAATGCCTCATTATTATAGGGAACCTATTTTGGCTTGGAATCCCAATTCGATCAAACCATAATACTGATCTGATCTTTTTATCCACCGTACAAAATTTATATGTGGTTTAAAGTTCTATTTCCTATGTCGACGTTTTACAGTGGTGGTTGAAATTTCAGTATCATATGTCGCGAATCCATAATTCACACGTTGTATGCAACTGTTTGTGATGAAAGTTCCATTTCATATGGCGAGTATTTAGATTTCATCTGTGACCGCTCCGGTGGCCTAGTGGTTAGAGCGTCCGCCTCGGATGCGGGAGGTCGTGGGTTCGATCCCCGGTCGAGTCATACCAAAGACTTACAAAAATGGTACTAACAGCTGCCTCGCTTGGCGCTCAGCATTAAGAGGTCAGTGTTAGGACTAGTCGGCCTGGTGTCAGGATAATGTGACTGGGTGGGACATCATGCTACATGTGTGCGGCATGATGCCCCAGTGCTAGACATCACTATAAACTGCCACACTGCAGACATCGTAGCGATATGACTGAAAAATTGTTAAAGCTACTTTAAAAATCATAATCACATCACATCACAGATTTCATCTGTTGAACTTCACAGCAACGAGTCTTTGTTTAAAAATAACGCGGTCCGTTCACGAGCGACCTCTAGCGAAGAAATTCATAGTAATTCTCGACCTGTGAATGGTAACTTCTAAACTGTAAATGCATGAAATGCAATGGCACCTCATAACTGAATACACGAATGAATTATCTTAATACTCGATATTATTTTGAATTCTTAAAGTGGACATTGTGTAATGTTACTTTTAACACCAACACATCATTTCACCATATCAAAATAACAATTCTGACAAGCACAAGGAAATGTCCAATCACCGCTGTGTAATTCAACAGATACAATCTAAATACTCAACATACGAAATGGAACTTTCAGCACAATCAATGAGATTCAACATGTTAACTTGAAACTCTCGGCAAATGACATTAAAATTTTAACAACTGCCGTGTAATTTAGAAGATGCAATCTAAAAACTCGACATTGGACATCAAATCTTCAACCAGCGCTGTGTAATTCAACAGATGAAATCTATATACTCAACATATGAAATCGTACTTTCAACATAAACTCTTTGAACCAATACGTAAATTAGGAATTCTCGACGTATGACATTGAAATTTCAACCATCGCCGTGTAATTCAAACGACACAATTTAAAACCTCGACATAGAAAATATAACTTTCAACCACTACTGTTTAATTTATCAGATACAGTCTAATATCTCGACCTAGAAAATGGAACTTTAAGGACAAGCATTTTTGATACAACAAGTGAAACTTGAATTCTGGACATATGACATTAAAATTTCAACGGCCTATGGTCTATATTTGCATGAATTTTGCTACTTGACTTAGTGTGCAGCAATGGATAAGTAAATATTTGGCCTTGGGTCGAATCAGTGGAAATTGGCCTTGGGTCGAATCAGTATGAATTGGCCTTGGTTCAAATCAGAGTGAATTGGCCTTGGGTCGAATCAGGGTGAATTGGCCTTGGTTCAAATCAGAGTGAATTGGCCTTGGGTCGAATCAGGGTGAATTGGCCTTGGGTCGAATCAGGGTGAATTGGCCTTGGGTCGAATCAGTGTGAATTGGCCTTGGGTCGAATCAGAGTGAATTGGCCTTGGGTCGAATCAGTGTGAATTGGCCTTGGGTCAAATCAGAGTGAATTGGCCTTGGGTCGAATCAGTGTGAATTGGCCTTGGTTGAAATCAGAGTGAATTGACCTTGGGTCGAATCAGGGTGAATTGGCCTTGGGTCGAATCAGGGTGAATTGGCCTTGGGTCGAATCAGTGTGAATTGGCCTTGGGTCGAATCAGAGTGAATTGGCCTTGGGTCGAATCAGTGTGAATTGGCCTTGGGTCAAATCAGAGTGAATTGGCCTTGGGTCGAATCAGTGTGAATTGGCCTTGGTTGAAATCAGAGTGAATTGACCTTGGGTCGAATCAGGGTGAATTGGCCTTGGGTCGAATCAGGGTGAATTGGCCTTGGGTCGAATCAGTGTGAATTGGCCTTGGTGTACTTTAAAGTGCCATAACAGTGTATCTACATTTATTCAGTTAATTTCTTAGTGAATGAGAATATATATTCAAAATACGAATGCAAAAAAATCCGATTGAAAACTTTTCAGTAATAACTGCTTGGGAGCCTATGGAATATCGCGTTCGCACCTGTCTACGATAATAACCGAATGCAACCACCGACCACTTCCGGCATTTAGTGAAAACAAAGCGTGACGTCACATTTTGAACACTTCTTGTAAACAAAGGCCGAGTTGGTATCGTCATATTATGGAAAAGTCTTCAGAACTCAACACGAAAGCTGCGATTCTGAAGGAAATGAATTGTCACTGTCCTACGGGTCTTCGCCATTCGAAGATGGGGAGGTAATAAGTTTTGAAGATTCTGATAATGGTGTAGTAGCGGCTGCCAGCACCCAAATTAATCCGTACCAGTTTGAACCCTATGTTTCCAATACCGACGAATCCGAATTGCAGATGAAGATGACGAAGAAGAAAGACAAGATAGATTGACGGACAATTCATGGTAATTGTTTTCTGAATATGTCTACGGCCGTAAGTTACGATAGATATATGTATCCGACGATATTTACAGTACTGTTCAACAGTCTCATGTTCGTTTACAAATGAATTTTTTTCTCACCTGTAATAAAGGCTGTATAAGTGTATTGCGTTTCATGGGTAGAGACGTATTTATACTTTGATAAGTAAAAGGTACATCGGATCACATTTGTAAGCTTTGAAAACCTGTGAACAAATTGATATAATTTAAAAGTACTTCAGATTCCTAGGAGAGGAGGTCCTCTTTTTCACAACTGTTGAAATAGGCAGGATATTACCCTCATGACATTAAAATTGAATTCATATATTCTGTACACTGTATTGTAAGTTAAAACTTCAAATTTCTCATATGTATGCTAATAGCTGATTTTTATAAACTATGAAATAATTTTTTTTTTTTTTTCTGTGGTAAGCATCTACTTGCAACTTCTATCTTCTTTCATATCTAATTTAATTTTACAGTGCTGTACTAAATGTTTTACCTGTTCCTGACTTAGTTTGTGTCATTGTACTGTGCCATTGATGTGTTCATAAATATGAGATTAAATCTGACAAGCACAGCACTATGCATTAAAGAATAGATGCAGTTGTGGACATTGTTTGGTAATGCCCACAACAAGAGAATGTGTATGTTGTTGTGATATAGAGAAGGTCACACGTATTCACAATGAATACCAGGGGATATAATGTGTAACAGACCATCAGGGGTTCAGTCCAGTTTGTCTAGACATCCATGTTTTAAAAGTTGCATACTACCAGTATAGACAACAATTTGGAGAACGTCCATAACAAGGAAATGAGTAAGTAAAATGTCTGAGTAATTTTTCATGTTCTTCTGTTTTCATAAATTTTGTTTTCATGGTCTATGCATGACAGTATAGTATTGGAGTTATTAATACAGCAAATAAATAAACCTGTTTTTCCAGTCATTTTATGCCACTTTCATGGCTTGAACCCCTATTCTGGAGGCCTACACTGTCTAAAGTTTATACCAGTGATACTGATAAATCATGCCAAAAAACAACACATACACGTACAAATATTGTTTTATTTCATTTTTTTGTGTCGGAAAATAAAATGGTTATATATATATATATATATATATATATATATATATATATATATATATATATATATATATATATATATATATATGGAATCATTTAACTTTATTGATTTAATACAAAATAACAATAAATCACACTGGCCACTACTAACACTATCTACTAAAACTTTTGATTTCCTAATTTGATCTAATGCATAAAGCTTATTTTATTTCAACTTAATTTTCAAATTATTATTTCAGAATACATCGGTATACAGTATATAGACAATTTGCTTGGTGGTGTTGGTACTTCTTGGGCAACGAAATGAGGGTCATCATTCCATCCATCATGTGTTGTTCAGTAGTGTTGTACTTCTTGGGCAAGGAAGTGAGGGTCATCATTCCATCATGTGTTGTTTAGAGGATCCACACTGCCTTTCCTGATCAAAACCTGAACTATAATGGCTTTCATGAGGCTGAGAACGATTAAACCTGCTAAGAAGATTTTGAATAGCAATATCCTTGTCAGGCCTCTCATACAGACTACATAATGGTGGTGGTACATCTGCGAGAAGTTTTACTCCTTCATCATTCATGTGAGACACCTGTCCAATTCTGAATGCTGTTTTCATCAGACATTCAACATAATCTGCAAATTAAAGTGAATTTAATATGCATTATATTGTACAAGCCAAAAACTGCAACCTGTTCTTGAAGTTAATACATAAATTAAAGATATTTGTCTTTAAAACTTTTTGCATATTTTTATTATTTTACCATAGGGCAAAAATCGTGACCTTTAAAATTAAATGAGTGTCAACTTTAACAAATATCTTGCCTTTACTGTTTGAATGTAATAAAACAAATAATATAGGTTTTTACACTTGGTGCAACAGTATTTATATCTCTAAGTGATGTATTCCTTTCTATTCATTAATTACTAATGTATATTCTTACCATATGTTGAGTCAACAAGGATTTTCCTGGCACTGTATTCTTCCTTCTTGTACTTTGGATACACTATTTTATATCTGGCTCTCCCATCCTTAGTGCATGCTTGTTCTCTTTGGCTGTTTTCATTAAAATGCAATGCAACTAGCCAAAGCCTATTTCAAAGTAAATAAAGATGTACAATATATAATTCTATCAAAATACAGATCATTTATTTTTATAGATACTTTATTTGCAAACATTCCAAAACACTAAAAACTGTTATACTATTTTATATTGCAAGATATCAGAAGATCAGATCCTGATATCTATGATTTAATTTGAAGATGAATATACTGGACTACAAATAAAACACTGAAAACCTGAATCAGTATTTTTTGTGTGCAGTAATTTAAGATTTACCTTGAAAGCATTCCGTGATAGGAGAAACCAATCATCTTTGGTGCAAAATGAATGATCACGGAGTGGTATCCCTCCAATGCTGAAGTTTGTTGTCCAGATGACAGCTTTGGTACATCTTTTCTCATTTGTCTGCTGGTCACACTCTCTTCAAGCTTTTCAAATACTTTAGATCCTATAACTTATAAAATATATTCATCAAAGCTTGGTTTTATGTTATCTTGCATGAAAATTAAAGTGTGCACTAACAAAATGTATCTAAATTCAATAAATTACTAGACCAATACAATTAAGTCAAAGTCACATACCTATATGACATGTACTCCATAGGATGCTTTTACATAGCAAATATCATTGATCAATACGAAATAGATCCAATGGATGCAGTCAGAGGCTTCACTTTATCAATTTCATATTCATCGGCCTGAAAAAGGTCAATTGCATGGTTTTATTACTTTTGAATACTGTACTTTGTTTGGGCAAGTTGTTTTAGAATTTAGAAAAGTTTAAGAAGATGAAATTATTTTTGGATAAAGAAAACAGTTCCCAAATTACCTATGATGAATTCAATACAAGCCCCTATCCACCATAACAGATTGCGTTTGAAACATAAAAAAAATGTATTTTGAAATACCGACTTATTTTTTCCTTATGATGAGCAAACCTACCCTTTTCTCCAAACGTTTAAGCTGTAGTTCTTCCTTTAATTTATTTCTAGAAATCTGACATGCATTGTGTTACAACATGTTGTTGTCAGAAATGTCACTCTCATAAAAATATGGATATATATATATATATATATATATATATATATATATATATATATATATATATATATACACACAAACACACACAATGAAGCTAAATTTTATGTACCTGTTTCATAATGTCAAATGAATTTTTCTAATCCTTGATCCTGAGTTGACTCACTGTTTGTTGTGGACATTGTTCCTCATGTGCAGCAATAATCTAAAACAAAACGTACCTTATTAAAGAATATTTATCAGTCACTTATACTGATGGCTATTCACTGACTTCCTAAAAATAATTAGTCATGATACGAATGAAAAATTGTTGAACATGACAACACCACCACCACCCAAAAAATCATAGCACAATATTGTCAAATTTCTTCTACATATTGTTTTGCAGAGATTTTTATTAATTGGGGATGGGAATAAACCTCATCATGTTTGTAAATATCTATATGTAATCTGATTCACAAATTAGTCCGACAATGAAATGTATATGAAGGTCTTCTAAATCTACCATCAGAAAGATTTTTGTACTCACATGGTCAAACAAAGTTGAAGGCAACATGAAAATATTGACAATATTTATCAAATGTTTAAATCTCAGTTCTCGATTTATTAGATATTTACTGCATTTATTTTGAAAACTACGAAGGAACGTTCTACAGGGTACAAATGTAAATGATGCGGTGACTGATCCGTTGAATATCATATTTTTTTTAAAAATCCGCTTCCAGATTTTATTTTCTATTCAAATAATATTGAATCTTATTTACTTTATCTACACTGGTATGGCAATTTAACCCAATCATTATTTTTAAAAATCTGTTAGTTGGTTTTTAACTTTAAACACTCTGAAAGTAATAATTACCTCATGAAAACGTTTGTTCCACTTGCACGTCTGAAGGGTGGATGATTTCTGTGTTATGCAAGTCGTACTCCAATTTCCACCTTGAAAAGCACGGAAACCACACGTCTGGCTGTGGACGGTTTTAGAGTAGTGCCAAGTCGTACTCCAATTTCCACCTTAAGAAGCATAGAAATGACACGTCTGACTGGTGGATGATTTTAGTGCCGTGCCAAGTCGTACTCCAATTTCCACCTTGAAAAGCATAGCAACCACATGGCTGAATATCTATCCGAGTCTACAACAGAAGGCCAGAATTTTATAAAATTTTTGTAATCCAATATTTTTTATATCTTAATTTTATCTCCAAGTAAACAGGCATAGTAAAATATTGTCTAATGTTACTGGTTCGATATTTGGTGTATTTGCATGCTAAAGAGGTTGGATATGTGTGTTAAACCACTGTTGCTGAATCCCACATTATTCTACTTTTTATAAATTAAACAATTTCACAACAAAAAAGAAGTGACGAGATTTCAGTGCAATATGGAACTTTGTTCTTATAAATGCAGTTTGTGGACGTATTTAAAAAAAATGTATGAAAATGACAGTGTTGACATGTATCATGATTTAAAATTATTCTTTCAAACATAATTAAAATATGGTCTGGAGTGTTTACTATTTTTATTACCAGATGCCTTGATACAAATTTAACATTTAATTGTTAAGCAAGAAGCAACCAACGATTACCCAGCCATGCAAGTACAATGTGCATAAGAGACTGTAGCTTCCTTCTTTCTCAGGCACACCCAAGGGAGGTGCGGCTCGTCTTTCATTCTGAGATGGTATCATCTTGGCAGAAAAGAAGTAGTCAAGGCTATTTTCTTCAATGGTAATATGCTACCTTCGCATGCCCACTGACAACATAATTGAAAATACCCCCAAATGATATGCATCCATCATCGTTTGTTCATATATATATACATGTGTAGTAGAATTGTGATTAAATGCGTGTTTGCCCTGCATCTTTATATATGATCTTAGCTGAATCAACTTTCCTTTAAACTGGCAATTTGATCAACAATGTAATACAAGGGGGAGAATTTCATATAAACATATCAGCAGATGCGCAAATTACCACTTCCACCCACATCCCCTACAAACTACAGGAATCTTAAACAAGCCTGGTTTCATTTTATATCCAAAATACATATACACTATATGTTCCCTTATAGATAAAAAATATTGTTTTATAACCTTACCTCTAGAAATCAATGGAGTTTAAATACTCCATCTTCTCGGCTGAGCAAATCGACAGTGCATCAATCAGGTAACAGTAAATATCACTGAAATGGCCAAAATGCAGGGATATGTTATCCATTCTGATTTGAAATCATGCGGATCAGGCTGTCCATTATAATCTCTAATGATATTTAACTTTTACATATGGCGAGAGCCTGCTTTGTTTAGTAAACCATTTGCATAATCCGATATCGTCTCCTTCGTCCGCAGCTATAGAAGTTCCGCCAACCACAAGCTCTGCGCACGCCTATTCGTGACGTCATACTAGGAATCTCCGATGTTCGCATATGTAATATTATAAAATCACGTGAGCGACTTGCATATCTCTTACAAAAGTCCCGATTCTTTCAAATGATTTCTGCAGACAGATGTTTATATAGATACCAACTAGAATCCACCTGGCAGGTTGGTGAATTTTTTAAGTTTTGCATGTATCAGCATGTATTTTTTGTGAAATTCAGTTATTTCAGAATCATGTACAGCCCTTTAATTACGCACCTGTTTTCCTCAGTCATTATAAAAAGTGTTTTTCTTAATAATGCTCTTTTAATCCATATCTAATTAATTGTTATCACATCTGTATGGTAATATACAAAAGAGAAAGTACATATTTTATGTAACGTATATATGGTGTCTCCTACGATATAGTGTCATGTGGTATCGCGGTATTCGAAGTGTTGGGTATTTTTTCTGAATAGCGCATTCTATTGTTAGCTTACATACACTACATGAGCGTAAGTTATTAGTTCTGCATCCATAGTTCATTTCGGGAAAATCCCGGTATTGTAGACAAGTACACTATTTTAAAAGTACATCAATGAATATCACCGTTTTTAAATAATGACTGTACCCCACATTCTGACTGTAACATATCTGGTAAACATTTTGTCGTCTGATAATGTCCAATGATGTTATGCAATAGTTAGATGACGCGATGACCGTATTTGCCAAGACCCAAGAGATCGAATATATGGTAGCAAGTACGAGTCACAGTGTGAAGTATGGACGGTTGTTATTTTCTGGTGGCCTTCGCAATTGACAAGTGTTGAAATTGTTGAGCACAATTTATTACTTTTCAATCGAACAGTTGAAGTTGTTTAAACAGTCCGAGGTTGACAAGTACTTTGATGATTATCGTCGTGGTCCATTCTCAGTGGCAAAAACCCGGCGCTACTCCCCACCTACAGGTGGTCACAGATGCTTTTCTTTAATCCTCTCCGACAAGTTACTGATGGACGGCACCGGGGGGCAGAGCGAGTGCCATGCAAATAGCATACATTTTTCATGTATATGCCATCGTAAAAATATTTTGGCGGTATTACCACGATATCAGAATAACCTGGAACCTACTTGGCGTCTGTTTATCGATCGTTTCAGACAGTCATCTGATTTAAACTGGAAATTAAATGCATTTTCATATAGAACAAAGAACAACATACATATATAATATCTTGATGGTCAGTGTTTTTATTTACTTATTCGCCCATCGCAAACTTTAAGATCCACGATACCATAGCACTCCAGTATAATGCTCGACTAAAAGATATTCCATGTACAATTTCAGGTCTGCCATTTACCAATTCCGCTTATAAATAAATGACACAGACCAAAAAACGCTCATAATTGTTGTTTCCTGAACTAGGAAGTAATCGAACCCGTTGACGTATGTTTGAGACAATCATTAATAACCTGACACCAAGAAATAGGATGTTGTGGGTCATTCATTGGATGTATTGTGTGCGAAAATGGTAACAGAATGTATAGTTTTAAAGAGTTTGGCACATGCAAGTCTCCAGAAAGTCTTTATTTCGTCTCACAACTCCCCCCGACACTCCAATACCACCTGTTACTCGTTTACTATTATTTTTCTTTTGCGTGGAATTCATACCTATTTCTAAATCATCACCTTATTACCTTTAGCTAGTTTTGGATGCAACATACTGTTTCTTTTTCATGGCAAATAGCAGTCTTATAAGTATCTCATGACCCATATATTTATTAAGTGCCATCTGTGATTAATCTTGCATATTATTTACCCCGAATCAAAGTGTTCGCTCTTATAATAATAATAATAATAATAATAATAATAATAATAATAATAATAATAATTTAGTATAAATTTCATAATACTATATTGAAATGTATCAGAGGTGATAGAGTGATATCACCACGCTATCAATATCACTTTTTTTATTACCACATTGGCATTATCACGTTTTGAAATAATGTCATTTTCCATTTAGGAAATGAGTCTGCCCTTTTGTATGTTAACACAAATTTTTGTTAGCCCCCCCCCCATCTCTCTCTCTCTCTCTCTCTCTCTCTCTCTCTCTCTCTCTCTCCACCAGGATGAAAGGATCAGTAGTAAAGATAATTTGAGGTTCCTCTCTCAGAGACGTCCCTACCCCCCAAAACGTTATACGTTAACATTTTTGTCAGCAGCTGTTTATAGCTTAAAATGATGACTTTCATATGATAAGACTTTTCTAACATATTTCTGACAAAATTTGTTTTGTTGGGGTAGGGGGTCTCTGAGATAGGAACAACTGAATTATCTTTACTACTTTACAGCCCTATACTATAAAATTTAGACAAAAGTTAATTAGAGATTGAAAATATTATATATAATGTACTTCTGTCAATCAAAGAGACATGTTGGATTTGATCTGACAGACAAATTTTGTAAGAGATTTAATTCGATTAGAGCAGCCTCAAGTTATACTGGTATAGAAACTAAAATAATAAGCGATTGTATTAAAAAAGTTGGATATCATATATCACCAAAATATGGGTCGGTGTGGTTATTCGCGACTGAAAATGATATGAAAATAGCGGGTTGGGCAGATGATGTGATGACATTTATTGACAATATGGTTGATATTTTATTTGATAATGATATTACTAAAGCTGTATGTAAACAAGGCTCCACTATCCGGGATCCCCTACCCCTCCAAAACTTTCTATAGTAACATTTTGTCAAAACTACTTTCACTTACCTCCGTTCACGTAATCCTATAACAGAAATGACCACGAACAAAATTCTAATTGTGTTTTATATATCGTTATTTTGGGGAAATCTATTTCATGACCTTCATTTCAGTAGGCGTTTTAAGAAAAACCATTAGAAATTCCTTATCTTTGACCATGATTTGGAGTGGGCATTATATTTTAGGAAAATCTATTGCAAATTGACCTAATTTGGCGTTATATTCTAAAAATCCATTGGAAATCCCCTATTCTTAACCTGATTTTGACGTCATTTTAGGAAATTCCGTCTTTAACCTTGATTTAGTTATTATGGGAATTTTGTATGGGCCTATGACAGTATAGAAATTCCGTTTGGACACTAGAAAGGCAGTTAGAATTTTCCTTTGTGGTCATTTCTATTATAGGATTACGTGGACGGAGGTAAGTGAAAATATTTCAATTTCCAAATACATTGGAGAAATCTATAGGATATATAAAACCCGCATTTCTGCCGAGTTAAAAGTCTGTATTCGTGAACTGTTGCTAAGAGACACTAACATAATCGATAAGTTTATGGATTCGCATGCTATATAATGCTGTCTAAGAATAACTTGAAGCTAAGTACATGTCTTGTTTTGAGTCAGAATAATGTGTAGTTACGTTTTCAGCTGCAATTGTGATAGAACTTGGGTCTGTCTGTATGTATGTCTGTCTGTCTGTCTGTATATCTGTCTGTATGTTATGCACAAATTAACTTAGTACAACAAACACGACAACTGTTTGTTACTAAGCTATGCTTGACGGAGTTGTCTCGCTTAATCATCTGATATCATAGTCAAATTTGATCTATTTCCAAATCAAACTACAGTGAATTAACTCTGATATAAACAAAAATTTGAGATAAACTCACTGATTATCATAGCCAAAAAAAAAAAAAAAAATACAGTGTAAAAGCAACGTTAAAATCTAAATCACACACATATATGCTATCTTCGATTACTACAAAACTTAGCTGGAACAGTATTAAAAAACAGATATAGTTATATTTCTTGACCAACACATAATATCTCGACGTTTGCTATTAAGTAAAGCATGCTATCATGATTATATAAATAGAATTTAATTCTACCAGATACTTTACGACGACATTCAAATAGTTCTTTCATCGCTATCTTACTGAGAAGATACTTACTACCTTTTACGTAAACCTTCGACCTATCTAGGTCTATATTAATTTTTGTATACTGGTATTGGCTTATCGGATTATGCAAATTGTTATATTTTAATGCAAGCTCGTCTCGTAAACTTTCGAGATAACTAAAGTATTTGCTGTCATCTGATTTGATAAGGGAGAGTTTGATTCTGTCAAATTTACTAAAACAAATACCTGAAATTTCATCGTTAAATTCAAATGATAATTGTTGGTTATTAACCATTATTTTTTTTATTTTGCTATTAACTCCATCTGCTAATGTTAAATTTTCAAACATTATTTCTAATGTTTAGACAAAATTAATTGTATAATGTCCAAGCGCTAGTGTGTTAATTCCGTCACTGCAATATCTTTTATCATCAAAATTACTCAGTCCAAGTTTTATGATCGTATCAGTTTCAAGTTTACGATAATTTGTTCTGATAACATTTGTTTTGATAAACTGATGCTATTGTTTAGCGCTGCTTTAAAATCATCAAAATTCATCATCTTTTTCACATATCCTCGAGGAATACCTTTTGCTCTTTTTGTAAGTTTATTGTCATCTAATATGACAGCATACATTTTGCTCTTTAGTCCAACAAATTCCCTAACTGGCATAAACATAAACTGATCTTTCATTTTTCCAATAACTTTTTTATTCGAATCATCTTGAAATCCACTATATGCTGGATAATCTGATAAATCGAACAGATTTTTATTATTGTAAATATCCATATAGACATCTTCACATTTTATATTATAAACTAGCGAATCTGTATCAGGAAATAGCAACTCCGAATCTGGCCACTGCCTTTTGGTAAAATTATAGTGAAAATCATACATCAGCCACTTCGATATATCAAGTACAGCTGCACCAACATAAATAGGTTTATTTAACTTTAAATTTATCTTTCGTCGTTGTATTGCAACAAGATTTTCATTAAATATTTTCATGCTAGCAAAACCATCATCATTAACTATTTTTTTTCTGCGACTTATATCATTAACGATTTCTATAGAGACTCTCTTGCGAATGTTCTCCATAGTCTTACCGAACACCGAATTGTTCATCAACTTGAAAAAGTTTTTCTCAAATTCGGTTTTAGCCACAGCATGACGTTTTGTATTTAAGTCAATGTAATTTGCCATCCACTTCGACTGATTAAACTTTAGCACGCGGTGGACCTTTCTCAGAATTAGTCCAGCATCTACTGCTTGTTTTAAATTTTTGTAGTGCATAACATAATTTCTTTTATCTAGCAAATTTGGAACTAACTTATTAACAATCGAATTTTTTGATGTCGTCGTTGCTCGTTGTTCAGGCGATAATAAACTATAATTAATCATCATTGTCTCTGCGCAAAACGGATAATCATTACGTAGATCATGTAGCGAACTAGGATAATCTAGATCAACTTCAGCAAAATATGAGATATCGGAAAAATTGATATTAATTTTTCTCGGTAAATCTTTTTCAGTTTCTTTAAGAAATTGATCTGGTGTTATCCAATGAAATCCACTATGTGGCATTGGCTCTGACATTGCATACACATACAAATTATTGGTGTCCAGATAAATGATGTAATTCGACGGAAGATTTTTATCATAATTTTTTAAGTACTTGTTATTAGCAGCTGCATATTTCTTTGTTTTAACGCTAATTCCGCCTCTGATACCTTTTTCAATAAAGTTAAACATATCGACATCTGTTAAGAGATCTAGTTCTATTTTGCTTGTTTTTAGTAGAGCGTCCCAAGATAATCCTGGAGAGGAATAATACCAACAGGGGTCTAATCCATAATTGCTATAGCTTACCCGACGAAAACTCTCAAAAACATCTGCTAGCAATAATACATCTGTTTTCAAATATAGATCATGATAATCACTAAATGTTTTACAACTAAATTTATTCCAAATATCTTGCGCATATTTGTATTCGTCATCTGTGATATTTTCGTTTTTGAGTTGCGAGTAAAATTTATCTTTGCTACGTAGAGAAGTTTCATCAAATCTGCTCCAATCGTCGAGATACTCGTACGGAAAAATACCTTTTTTTTGTCAGATCGATATAGTTTTCACCGAAGCAACTTCGCAAATTATTAAAACTACTGCAACCTTTAACAAGCTCATCTAATGATGCTGCCATAAATTGTAGACTGTCAATAAAACGTAATTTACCGAGCGTCACCGACATATACTTTTCAAAATTATTTGGAATACATTTTATTACGTTATTTAATTTTAGTTTAGCTTTAATATTTTCATCACCAAAAGCTTCTACAATGATATGACTATCATAGCCACGAAAGTTATGTAAAACTACGGGAATAAAATCTGGAGCATGAAATTTTAAATTACAACTACTATGAGCTGCTCCACGATATTGGCCGGTCAAATGACAATGATCTCGCACCTTATCACGGGCTCCGTTAGAATCCACCAACAACTTTTCACAAATATAACAATCAACTGCTTTATCAAAATCGAGTTGCTGTTTAGACGTTATTTCCATTGGAGCTGTTTTAAGTAATCTGTTAGAAATTTTATTAACTTCGTCTATTAAATTTTTTAATAGCCATACGGCAGGATTTTCACCTCTATATAACTTTATCGGAGTTGAAAATTTATCGTTAGCGTAACAAACTACTTCATAAGCTACTCCGCAAGGAATATGTTGTTGTATTTTTCTAGTACTGGATTTATTCGGATTATTTTCTGCTCCAACCACAGGAACAAGTAGACACTCTTAATCAGCGTAAATAACAAAAGGAATATTTAGTTTATGATTATAATTTTTAAATTTTAATATTTTTTCTTTTTCGCTAGGCATACTTATTCTTTGAACATTGGCACAGTATTTGAGATGCTTCTGCAGTTATTCATCGCTAGAAAAACCGTGCAAACATCTATAGCAGAAATATTTTTTATTTTTATTTTTACCGTACTGTTTGCCAACCAGTCCGTTAAAGTTTTTTATCCAACAATAATGTCCTCGAAAAAATAATAAATTTATTGTATTTTGCGTAGCATTTTCTGAGATATATCTCGGGTAAACGTTTTCTCGCTCATCTAGTCCGGAAACATTTACTGAGATATTGTTTTGTTTTCAAACTTTGGTATAAGATTTTCTGCTACTGGAAAAGTTATTCCTAAAAAAATTAGTTCGTCTTTGTGCGGAAAATACTTGTTAACGCGATCAGCATTTGTTTCTTTTGGAAACATCGCAGAAAGAATAGACCATTGAAAACATTTGTCATCATCGTTTTTGACATTAATACAGCATTTTTTGTTTTTAATTTTTTGAGGGAGATCGACGCAGCCAGCGCTATTAACGCCGCTGCCGTGAAGTACTTTATATTTTGCTGTGTGAAATAAAACTTCTTTTATAATTTCGAATTTCCAACCTGATCCTGATGAAGTAAATTCTTCTAATTTTTTTTTTATTTCTTGATGTATTTTATCGGCGACCATGGCAATGTTTGTTCCAGTTAATATTTTTCTTGATTTTGCTGTTAAATATGGTTCCGAAATTTCGCTGTCAAAACTTTTTGTTTCAAAAATTATATCAAGTACATCCTCAACTGCGTGTACCTTTGAAAAATCGTATGATATTGGACTATAAGTTTGATACTTTTATGAGCCGCAAGTTCTCGAGAAATAACAGGCTGTAAAAGATGAAATAAATTTGTGGAGCTAAAATTTGCTAAAATTTTTTGATCATCAAGTTTGTAACTATTATCGTAACCAGAAAATGCTGAAGCAATCTTTTCTGATTTGATAATGTTCTTTTTAGCAATATCTCGCAATTTTAACATTATATATATAATAATATTTTATATTTAATTGAATTTTTTAAAATTTTTAATTAGAGATATGAAAAACCTTATAGTATAATGACAGAAATTTTGAGATATATACCACTGACGGCTGAAGAGCAAGAAACTTATCATGCTCACCCAATGTACAACTTATATGCTGCAAATGCACTTGGTTCTGTTATTAATATAGAATCTAAAAAGATCTATCGGCATATCAACACCAGCTGGTATGTTAATTTCAGTAAAAGGCGATGATGCAGAAAGAATTAAAATGTTTAGAAAAGATTTTATTTATACTTTGTTTTGCGGCGATATTCCAGAAGGACAACGAGTATACAGAGCAAATGGCGCAGTTGCTGATGATAATATTGAAAATTTATCATTACAAAATGAATTTCAACCTCATCCAGTGTTTGATTTATATGAGGCAAATGATTGAGGAATTATTCGACATATAAGAACAAAAAAAGTTATTAGAAATTTAGATAAAGATGGATATTTACGTATGAATGTTAGAGGAACTAAAACAGACTTCGTTGGTTATTATAATCACCGTTTTGTGTTTGAAACTTTTAATTGGCAGTATTGCAAATAATTTAGTTATCGACCATATAAATAAAATTAAGACCGATAATCGTTTAGAAAATTTAGATCTGGTAACATCAAAAGAAAATAGTAGAAGAGGAGATGCTGGTGGTTCTAATTTTTAAAATCGGGCTAAACAAATAATTTCGATAAATTTAGAAACTAATGAAGAAATGAAATTTAGATCAATAACAGCTGCTGGAAAATATCATAAAATTGATGCAAGTGTAGTAAAATTTGTCGCTGATGGCAGAACTAAATCAGCAACGTCGATGTTGACATTTGATAGATTTAGTTTTAAATACGATAATTAATAACATTTTCTATATCGTTCCGAGAAAGACAATTATGACTAAATTCCATAACATCGTCGCGATTAAATCGTAATGTCATCATTTTATTTGTATCAAGTTTTATTTTGTCAGCTGCTGTTAATAAAAATTTGTCAGATTCGCCTAATGTTATCATAACATCAACAAAATAAAAATTATATCCCAACAAACAAGCTCGAATTGCTTCAGCTAGTTCTTTGTGATTTAATATATTAACTCGCTGATGATATTTTATTTCTCCGAACATCTTATTATTTATTAATTAGACAAAAGATTATTATAATAATGAACTTAATTGAGAGAGTGGCTAAACTAAATTCGGAAGATTTTGTTTCAGTTTCAAATTTTACATCAGAAAATATTACTAATGACAGATTTGCTGATTATACTGAAAAAGATATTTTGTATAACTACGACGACGACGAAGATGATGTTGTCGTTAGTAAAAAATATTTAAGCAGACCAACAACTGGGCGATATAATGTTAAGTACCATATTGCTAAAAAAATAATAAAATTTAATTTTACTGTTGCCGAACATCAAATATTCTGGCAGCTTATAAAACCCTTTTAAAACATAAAAATAGCTGGACAACAAAGAAATATAAAATATGATTTTATTTTTGTTGAAATATTTAATTTAATGTCAATGGACGGTGCAAGAAAATTACATTTAATTTCTTTATGCAAACCAGTAAAATGTAAGTCAGTACTAATAAAATATGAGGAAATTTATAATAATATTATTCGATCGACTTAGTTGGTACCCAACTATTAAATTTATCGCCATACCCTCGCCATTTGACTAAACTTTTGTTGCCGAGCTTTTTAATAACTTTTTCAATAACAAATATATCTTGTTCTGTTTTCTGAAGTTCTTGCTCATAAAAACTGCCAGTTATAGGCTCACATAATAAATCTTTTAACGAGTATGTAACTGGTATTGTTAAAAGTACTTTATCAACAACAAATACTTCTTCGCTCCAGTTATGAGTATATCCTTTCTCAAATGTTTTTTTCGTCAAAGAAATTCTAACTGTATCACCAACTTTAAATTTGTGTCGTCGGTACATGTTTTCGTTTGCTAATATTGGATTTGCAATCGCGTCGTTTGGCGACGTTTTACTTTTGCCTAGCGAAGTGGATCTGTGTTTCGTGTTATTATGTTCGTCAACAATGTTTTGTAAATTGTCAATATATTTACTCGTATTTTTAGCTGTCAAATATTTGTGGATTTTTTCGTTGAGCGTGCGATTAAATCGCTCGACGATGACACTTTTTCTCTCATTCCCTGTAACATATTTTTTAATGTTATTTTGCTCCATAAACTGCTCAAATTTTTTATTAAAAAATTCTGCTCCATGATCAGTCCAGATTCTATTCGGTTTTCTTTCTGTAGTTGTTATTATTTGTTTTAGCGCATCAGTCATCGATGTCCCTGTTTTATCCGAAACGGGTATACTAAACGCGTATTTACTAAAAACATCTACAACATTAAAAAGATATCTCTTTGGAGCGCCATCAGCGCCGACGTTATATTGGGCTAGATTTGAAAAATCAACTAAGTCTATCGCCCAGATATCATCAACGGCATTTGCGACAACTTTACGTCGCGAAAACTTTTTTTAGGTCTGTGTAGCTCAGTTGCAAGATCATCATATAATTCTTCTTTACCGAGTAAGTCTCTACCGAGACCTGATTTATATTTTGCTCCAATAAAACCCTGGACCAGCCTTCGGTCAACACGATCTCGCATATTTACAGGTTTCATATCACGAAGTTTGTCTAACATTACTTTCTCGCAGCTGTGTTTATTTTGTTCGCTTTCTGGAAGATCAATATCTCTGTAGCAGATATCATGGCGCATTGCTATTGCGTCAACTTGATTGTAAGGCTCTTGTCCTGGCAGAGGATTATCGTTTTCGTCAAGTTGTTTATCAAGAGGATTATAAGGTCCAGTGTATTTATGGCCTGGTAATGTCCAACCGCCTTTTGGTTTCGGCAATTTTCCAATAAATTTATGTATATCTATACCTGTTCCAATTATTTCTCTGTTTTTGCATTTCTGACAATATGTAACAATTTTATTTTGCTCGAGACATAAATCTCTGTCGCAATCACAGTCGCATGTCATTATTTATTTAGTCGTCTACTAAAATAATTTCTGGATAACCCGCTCGAGACAACTTTGTTTTTGGTAAAAACATACTTTTTTTTCTTCCACAGATTGCACAAATACTTTTCAGCATTATTCTATTATTTTTTGTTTTTTCTGTTTTTTCGTCTTTATTTTCTGTTTTAGTTTTACACTTAAGACAATATGTTGACATTGTATATCTAAGTTTAGATAAAATTTAATGCAATCTCATCATTAGCGTGAGAAGGTTGTTTGTCAAATTGCAAAATAAACTTTAAAAAATCTGGATTTTCGGTCATCTGTTTAATGAACATTACGCGATAATATCCACAAGCGGAAGTTCCAACTGGTTGAATTTGATTAGACGAATAATTTATTATTTGCGTAAGAGACTTTGTCAGAGACTTAGTATCTTGCATTCTACTCATATACTTTTTTACTGCGTCACTTGGTGGAATTTCGAACGAGTCAGAATTATTAGCATAAACAGCTACCCAATGTGTGCCAGATCCGTCGTTAAAATCTTGTATATTTATAACACACTAACCTAACGTTGGTGGAATCGCCATCAGTTCATCTTAGGATAAACTCCACTGAAATTTTTTACTTTCTTTAGTTTGTCAAGTATATCAAAATTACTTAACGCAGACTTTATCTCCTTGTTCCTGGCAACATTAGTCCTCGTCCTACTCCTAACAGATTTGGCAATAGACTTCCCGCCAATCCTGCTAGTAACGGGGCTATTGGAATAAATCCCCCTTTTCGCCTCTGTCGTGTCTTTTTTTTGTCGGTGTCTTTTCTTTCGTCGTTGTCTTTCTTTTCGTCGGTGTCTTGTTTTCGTCGTTGTTTTTCTTTTAGGCATTATATTTATCCATCATATAAAATTGTTACCATTGATCTCGTACGAAAATTTTCTTTATACCACTACCTTCAACTGCCTTTTTCGTTGCGCCAGATACTGCTCCAGACGCTGCTGCTAATCCTAATGTACCTAACACTGGCAAAAGTTTTGGTATTAACGTTCTGGCTATTACAGATAATGCCGGACCAAAGAAGCCGCCATGTTTTGCCATTGCAGTTATTTGTGCAGCACTTAAATTTAAAACAAAAGTTTTTTTTGCGATCGTATTTATTTACTTGTTTTTTGGTTAACATTAATTTTGTTAAAGTACCCGCTGCGTTATGGTTGACCTTTAATGATACTTGTCTTTTCTTTGCAACAGCAGCTGCTAATTTTTTAACTTGACCATCAGTCAAATATATTTCTTTACAATATATTTTGTCATCTTATATAACGATTACAGATTAAACTTGTACTGACATTTTACCTCTGACAGAGTCAATTGTAATAAATCTATCGCTTATTACTAACGCATACACATTTAACTGATCTGCTGGAGCTGGAGCTGCTCCTAGTGTCCAAGTAATTTCAATATCAGCTGCGCTGTCTACAGCTCACTCGCTATGCTTGCTAACATCAAAATAAAATATCGGATAAAGTGTACGAAATTCCTCTACTGATATCTGAGATCCATCTCCAACATCTTGATATTTTTGCAGTGCGTCGAGCAGGTACATGTACGGTCGAGTAATATTTTTATTAGCGTCATTTGCAAAATTGCATTCTATCGCTCGTTCTGGATATTGCTTTGAATTTATTCTAGCGTATATTCGTCTAACATCAGGGCTATCAAATATCGTATTATTTTGTTCCTGGTTGTTACGTCGAGCTTGTCTCTGAAATACAACAAATAATTGCCGTGGTTTTTGTTCACTTGGTGTTGTTGTGACTCGCCATGTGTAGTCGGTGGTATTCGGAACTGCTGTTTGATATATTTTATATTGCTGAAAATAAATTCTGTTTGTATGTTTTTCCAGCATATCATTTAATTCCGCCATTTTAGTAATAGACGGAGTTATTCTTGGCATCCATAACGCAAGTTTGTTTATGACAAATTGTGCATTATTTCCACCAGATCTAAACAGGCAGTCGTTTTGATCTGATCGATCTAAAATAAGCTTATGTTTAACTCCACGAAATACCTTATTATAGTCCCTGCAAAAGCCAAATATTGTACTTAACGGCAGCATCATTGTAATTTGACGTGATCCTGCTGCAAGTGCCTTTCTCCTAGTATAATCCTCACTGTAATGTACATTTCTTCTGTTATTAGCAATTATGTTATTAAAATGAGCTAACATTTCAGTGCCGTTTGCTGCCCCACCTGGTTGTGCTACATTAAGATTATTACAAGCTGCAATAAGAAAGGGTCTTGTAGCGTCTGCATTAGCGTTTTCAGCTGGTGTGTCTATACCTAGCATAGCAGCATTAGTAATAAGAAGGTCTCTTACAATTACAGCATTTGCATCGGCATTAGCCCCAGCAGCTATAATAGCTACTCCTCCTGAAATAAATTCAGCTGATGTAATAACACCTGCACCACCAGTTCTAGCATCTTTAAACCACATCATATTAGTTGCAGTTGATTTGGAGTAATCGTCGGAAAAATAAATAATATTTAATATTGTACTTGCAACTTGTAAGTGACCTGAAATATCTTCGACAGTTTGATTGGCCAGCTGATATCGAGCACCTTTAAATAAACACCAACCGTCATTTAAAAGAGCTACTTCTCTTCCAACTGCAATTGCGGCAGGTGCGGCAGGTGCGGCAGGCGCTGTCATAATCTGGCCACGAACTTCCAACATTGCTTTATGAGGAAGTAAAAATACGTCCTCGCCTCGAGTATGAAATGTTCTGACGCCAGTCTTATTAGGTTCGTTCGAATTTTCATCAAGATATTCAACGTATTCGAATTCTGTTACTGTGTCGTCTGTGTCATAAGTTTCTGCTAAATCGAGATAATTTTTACAGACATTTTTTTATTTATTAGGTTATACAAAATTATTTCGGTGTTGTTGCTTTAGATATTAATTTTTGTATAATTTGTTCTCCTCGTGGTGATAACAGTTTTTTTTGTTGTTGTTATCATTGCTCGTTGAGTTTCTTTTGTTGGTGCGATTTCTGAAATAGCTTGTTTGATTGTCGATATACCACGTTGTGGATCGCTTTTTATTTTATCAGCTATTTTTTGCCCCACGGCAGTTCCAGCAGCAGATGCAGCTCCAGTTGCAAAAGCTTTTGATGCGTCAAGTGCAATTGGTGCAACTTTATGAGCTATTCCTGGAACATTTTCTATAATTTTAGCAAATGTATTTCCCAAAAATCCTCCTACTATTTTTCTTCGATAAACTTTTTTTCTCTGTTTCATTATATCTGAGGTTGCATAATTTTCCTTCCAAATCTTTCAGAAAATGTTTACTGTTCGCGTAGGTGTAAATAATAAGTAACAATTTCATTATTAAGATCTAACTGTCTTCCAGACTGATCTGTCAATTGCATATTTACTTCTGTTATTTGATTTTCAATGTTTGACTGATAATAAATAACCTGACGTGGACTAATTTGCATAAAAGATCCTGGTGGAACTTCTGGTGAAAAACTGTATATCGTTTGTCCTTTGCTGCCTTTAGCTGAATAAGATCCAGATGCAACAGAGCAATTTACCAATATTGCGTTTACTTCAGTTTTATTTACTGGCAGTTGGCCGTCATACGTTTCGGGATTATCACGATTAAGAGCAGGATATATATAATTATAAAATCCTATCAGTGGTGCGATACTTGTTTGCGATACAAGACTAACTGTTATATCTTTTAATTTCATTCTTGCGCGTAACGTATTATAATTTGGTGTAAGCTGAAAATTATCAGCTATACCTTTATTTTTTGTTATAAGTTCTTTTATTATTTTATTTAGATCAGTGACATTATAAGCTCCTTGTGGAATTTTAATTGTTTTCCACGGGACAAATGGTGAAGTACTTATAGGAACAGTAAATACAAAATCATCGTTTACTCCAGTTTTTACATTAGCCATAGCATGCCAACAAGTGCAGGAAATTAGTCCAATTTCATATTGTTTCTCACGATCTAGCTGTATTGGCGGAATATAATTTACTGAAAAATTTGCGCTATCTTTATCAGATCGACTAGAGTCTAGTAATAATGTTGCTGACATTTTTAATATAAAATCGTTACACAAATTTATAAAATTAAATCGCCGCGACTATGTCAAATCGTGATGTAAAGTTCCGTATTCGTCAGATGTTAATAAATCTTCTGATCTCAAATTATTAAGTATGTCAATAATTTCATTGTCAATTTCATCACCAACATTTCCAGCTTCCTTTGATGATATCAATAGCATTAATCTGCCTATCATTTCAGTAACTGATGCAAATATTCTAGCTCCTTTTCCTTGTTTTTCTCTATATTGTTTTACACGACCTTCATCAAGTCTTAAAAATTTCCTTTTAAAATTCCACCCCGTACCAAAACCTCTCTCTCTATTTCTTTGTGCTGTTCTTTCAACAAGTCTAGCTATAATACCATATCTAATTCTATCATAAAGTGGAAGCATATTTTCCTTTTCTATAGCTGTTTTCAACTCATCTCTAGCAGCAGCACCGTCTCTCATTATTTCATTCAATTTAGCAATAAGTTCATTGAATTCTTCATCACTCCATCTATTTATATTATCAAGATCCTCTATATTATTTTCTTCTAAAAATTCATCATAATCATTCCCTGTTATCTCGTTATTTGCTTGTTTTATAAACCACCGTCTTCGATCTTCAACATCCATAAACTTTAACATCGACTCGCCTACTCTTTCTTGTTCCTTTTCAATATCTTTTACTTTTTCTGATACATTTGTCAAAATATTTTTAATCTCTATTGTGGTTAAATGTGTTAATCTTCGTTAAAATTCTAGTTGATCATTTATTAGCCGATCTAGTTCAGTTTGTCTTGCAACCGGATCAGCGATATTTGCTACAAGTGCCTCAGCTAATCTTCTTTTTTCTTCTTCAGATCTCTCAGTAATTCTTCCAGTAGTTTCTTCTTGATGATCTTTAATTAGCCCGAGTAAACCTTTTTCCTGTAGTTGCTTAAGTTCTTCTTCTGATAATTGTTTAGTTTCAGGTTGTTTTCCAAGTAAAGCTTCAGTAATTGGTTTGAGAGCGACGGCTATTGTTTCTGCTGCAACCACTTGACCACGTCGTGCTTGCTGTACTTCCTGTTTAAATTTTGCCTGAGATTGTGCAAGTTTTTTTAGATTTTCTATGTTTTCTGTACTTTGCTTGTCTTTCCATTAATTATATACTATTTTGTATAAAAATTATTGTAAATATCTTTCAGTACAACATCGAAACATTTTACTCGTATCATTTGTTAATTTATCAAACAAAAAAAGTCATATTTATTTGCCGTTGCTTGATGATATAATTCAATAAATTTATCTTTTGTTACATCACCACATTGTTCGTTCGCGATATTTCTAACATCGACATTGTCAAGTCCTGGAAATAATATAAAACAACCAGTATTTCGCCTAATAAATCTGTCAACATTATAAAAACCCTGGGCGAGATAAATAGAATTACATTTTTTATTTCGCGACAGTGAAAAATATGATCTTATTTTATTCATTTCCTAGTTGTTTAGCGGAATATCATCAAAAACAACTATCTTGTGTTCGGAAGAATCAAATTGATTAACTGGAATGAGTTCTTCTGGTTGTTTGATAACAAAAAAATCTTCGCCAGCCTCAAGATCATCACGAAGTTTGTTATTATATTTATTAAGTAGCTCGTATTTATCTTGCTGCGAGTTAATCGTATGAATATAAACGCGATCGTAGTTAAAATTATCTCCTAAACGTAAATTCATAAGCAAGTTTGTTTTTCCCGATCCAATTCTTCCAACAATAAGATAATGACAATCTGGAAGTT
>JAECUM010006776.1:0-101547 GCA_016617855.1 Megalonaias nervosa | reverse complement strand
TTATAAATAAAATCAACCCCTGCTCCGTGTCGGTGGGACGGGGCAGTCTTGTTGGAGATCGGGTCCTTGAGCCAGAATCCTCTTATGGTGGTAAAAAAATGTATAGTTGTTGGAAGAGGGATGGATGAGAGTCTCTGGGATAGGGAAATCGTACCTGGCACATGAGGATATAGTCCTTGAGCAAGAATTCTCTAGTGTTGGAAAAAAAAGTATAGTTGTTGGGAAAGGGATGGATGGGAGTCTCTGGGATAGAGAAATCGAACTTAATGAGAGTCTCTGGCACATGGGGATATAGTCCTTGAGCCAGAATCCTTATTATCATCTTATTGGCTTTATCATGGCGAAGAAATGGAGCTAAGTGCTTTTTTCCCAAAGAAACATATAGGCAGGCAAACAGGGCTGTCCTGAATTGAGTCCTAAGCTCTTCCTACTGAGCTACCGGGGCTTCCTTTACAGTGTGAGCGCAACAAAGTTAATAATAATAGTAAATAGATAATGTCGAGCGTCATAAAAAAAATAATAAAAAAATAAAAAAATAAAAAAAAAAATTAAAAAAAAATAAATAAATAAACACACATAGATACTATATGATACCTTCAATTTTCGTTGCATCGCTGTAAATTTCAAAATAGCTTTGCCAGGATCTGACATTATTGTCTGCTGTGGTTTCTCACTGATTCCACCACAGCAAAATTCCTGGTCCAAATATTCTGGATTCTCATCTTTGTTATACAGCGAACTTTTCCAAGTATCTTTCCATCTCTATTCATCAAATATTCCAACCATGTCTTATGCAATATCGAAATCCATAAAGAACTCTCTCTCTCTCTCTCTCAAACTGTCAAATCAGGACATTAGTTGATATAGTTATACCGTACTTTATTTAGTGGCGCTATTACAAGATTATCATTGTCCATAGCTTTAAATGATTTTTATATTTCTGACTTTATAATTAATCTAGTTCAGCATTCTGGTACACTGTATTTTAATGGTTTTTTTTTTTTTTTTTTAAAGTAACTTTTACTTGGCGTCTCTGGAGATTATATTTCTATAAACATCCTCTGACCAGGAGTTTTCAATCAGCAGAGCTGTTCTGAAACAACTGCATTATTATTACTTATTATGAAACATTTGTTGCAAAATATTTTAAATAAGAAAATATTGTCGCAAAAGATTCAATTATTGATTTTAGTTTGCATTTTTTTTAAAAACCCTCTGTATTATTTCCTTTTTACTTGTGTCTGTTGCTAGGTTATAATTGTAAGTATTTAAAGCAAACTCCTGAGACCAAAACTAGTATTCTTGTTCTTAGTTTATCTCTATAGCAGAAATTGTAAATTGTGCAACATTTCTTACGTAGTTATATTTAATTTAATAACAGTCGCATTTGTATAGTGAAATGCTTACCTAAGGCTGGTAAAACTTGATAGTTTGGTTTCATTTAATATATAGTCTCTTTTTGTAACCGATGAACGGAATCGTTACCACCGGTTTTGGAGAATCGCATTCATCCGTAATCCTTCTAGCTCCTTGTGACATTTGACACCATGATCAATCAGAAATTTTAACGTTTCCCTGATTTTTTTTTTTTTTTTTTTTTAGAGATTCTGGATGAATCCGAGCCCAGTTACCCATCCAGTGGCCTAACTACCAGGCACCAGGTATTCCCACAGCTATTTATACTTACACATCAACTTAAATATACATCATTGCCATACTGCGTTGTAAAGTTTAAGGTGCCAATCAGTTTGCATAAACAGTACCGATGCTATAAATAGATTTACTCAAAGACAGTAACTGACTGTTTATTTCATTTGTTTATACCATTAATATGTGTTTATATAATTCATGTAAGTTTTTATTTCAAGTGAATTCCGTTTATTACTGAATTATTAGGGGACTCGTGATTTGACTCACAGGGGTTTGTTACAAATAAAATTAGGAGCCTAACCTGTAATAATATAATTATATTATTACAGGTTAGGCTCCTAATTTTATTTGTAACAAACCCCTTTGATTTGACAGATGGCCCAAAAATTAAGTATAAACCAGCAATTTATAATTTCTTGAATTTTTTTAGTCTCTCTAGAGGTACGGTTATAACTCTTTTGCCTTTTTAAAAAAAGTGATGTAGCGATTTTCCTCTGCATCTTAAGTCGGTGGTTTTGATAAGCTTTCCACGACTCAAGTGATCCTGAAGGTGCAAAAGGGAATACTTATTCTATCTTGTACGCATAGGCAAGCGCTAGGGCTCAAGAAGAGTTATCGGGCGCCGATACTAATCTCTGGTAAACTAAAGTACGAAAAGCAAGGAAGCGGGTGCGCTACCAAAGCTGTAACTATTCAGTTACGGATGCCCCCTTACAAGACGCATCATAATTGGTTGCAGCGGTGGGATTGGAAGAAGGTTCTTGTGTAAATAGGTTTTGAGCATTACGTATAAAATACCTGATGACGAATGGCTTGTAATTCATCGTGATTCAAGGCGCAGACAAAGTGCCAATGATAAAGATGTAGATGCAGAGTCTGTGCTGATTGATGAATCTTTAAATAAAACTTTCGGGATGGTGGATGTTGGTTCGCAGATGAACGGTGCACAACGTTCAAAGCCTAGCGTTAATGAAGATATCATTCTGATTAGTGGTCTATTCGCAAAGCTCTAAGGTAACGATTTGATGACAAGTTAGAGGCAGCTCTGTACACTTTTCATGATTGTATTGCTCAATTAGGACAAGAAATATTGCAGCGCAGATACAAAACAAAGTATCGTGTTCCACAGCACAGAAGCAATGGTCGGATTTGTTAGGTAAAACGCCGTAAGCAGATTAACAACCGTAGGGGTCGCATGTGTCTGGGGAGCATTCACTGCCCATAACATCTTGGCGCCAGGCAATACTGTACACCACATGTTAATTTTGTTCAACAGTACCGGATTACCAAATAGGCAGAGTAGCACAGGCACTTGATTCAGGGGTAAACTAATGTGTACACTCACCAATTAACAAAATTCCCATTGTCCGTATAGTACAAAGGGTGATATTTTGTCCGTATAAATCTTGTCCGTATAGCGACTAGCACACCCTGGGACTGTATACGGACAATGGGAATTTTGTATAGGGACAAGAGGAATGGAACAGGTAGGGTGACATCACGGTACTGGACAGTTGCAATAATGTAGCAAGTACCGTGACGTCATGCCACCTGTGTCATTTCTATATAAAGTTTGAATCATTCGCTTTCGTGTTTGTGGATATTATAATATTATACCCAAATTATACAACTGACTAAACAAATTTAGATAAGAGAATAATGTTTTTGGGAGTTAAAAGATAAATTATACAATCGGATAAATTTTTTTAGGCAAGAAAGAATAAATCTTTTCGAGGCATAGGAAGTGGCCCTGAAAGGGCCTTTGGGGTGACAGTAAAACGGACGGTACTTTAGTCTGGAGTGTTTTGAGAGATGGGCAGACAGAATTAGCATTACTGGAAGAAAGAAAGAAAGAAAGAAAGAAAGAAAGAATGGTAAAAAAAAAAAAACCAAAACGCAGGACACCATTTTGGGGTCTGTTATTTTTTGCGGTATTATAGGACAAAGGTAATGAACACAACCACACATTCTATGTGAGAAATGTTCATTGTTTTCATTCATTCATCAATTTTATTAAAAAAAAAAAAAAGGTAATGTGTTATTTATTGTTGACTGACTGCTTCACATTTGCTGTAGATCCCAAATTTAAGAGATGTCGTGTGTTTTTCAGCACACTCTACCAACAATGTTGCAAAGTTTTCTCCAATCTAAGGGCAGGAAAAAAAATAAATAATAATAAAGCAGCACCAAAACTCGCCTTGTTCTATCGACAGTCTAAACTGAGAGAAAGTAGGTCAAACATTGTTACATTTTTCTGAACGCATGTTTTGTTTTTAGAATTCAGAGTTAACCACAGGGAGGGTTATACAGTGCAATGTCACTCGAGTCATTCTTGAAAAAGCCGTGCGTTTGTTGCCTTTCTGAAAGAAAACGGTAGATCTTATGTTAGAAATTTTTTCCGTGACACATCGCAGTGCCAAACTAGGATAAAGCTTAGATATCTGAATTGTACAAGCTCAAGGCAACTCAAGATTTTATTTCATCCAACGATTTACTGATGACAGAAAAAAAAAAATAAAATAAAAAAGAAATAAAAATCGTTCTACCATTTTTAGGGTGTAAGTTTTAGGAAAAAAACATTACATGACAAACGGAACAGTTCATGTAATTATGGTGACTACTGATCACAGTTTTGGAGGTATTTTTTAACGGGAACGGATGCCATTTGATTTCAATCAAAATTACTTGGACGGAGAGAGAGAGAGAGAGAGAGAGAGAGAGAGAGAGAGAGAGAGAGAGATAATGTTGTTCCTACTTTTGAAAATATCACGACTCTTACGTTTGTATGGCATATTTTCCTTACGAAATTTCAAAAAACACACATCTCATTGAAATAATTGTTCCTATAGGAAAAATACCCCACTATGGTAAAATATCACAAGAGTGAATTGAAGACATAGCCTACTAAAATCATTCTGTCAAAAACGTCGATGTAAAGTTCTCACAGAATATTACATCCAAACATGCCGTGATGTATTTCGCAGTAAAACTGAAATTTCCACGAGTCACCCATGGTACGATTGTTTGTGCATTAGTTTTATTGTTTGTAAAGTGACTAATGGAGAGGTACAGAAAAACACGTCTGATCTTCTCGCTGTGCGAATAACTGAAACCGATTTGAAGCCAAGGAGGTGTAAAATATCGGTTAGCCAATGAAGTCACGTACAGTGAGTGATGCATTTGTTTGCTTCTAAATTCAAGGCAGGTAGTGTAGTGGTCAGGCGCAGAAAAACACGTTTGATCTTGTCACTGTGCGAAACGCGACTGAAGGAGATTAGAAGCTAAGGTGGTAGAAAATAGGTGCAGCCTATTGCTTCTAACAACTGACGCATTGTTTTGCCTAGGCTCTTGCATTTTTATCATTGCAGTGCAGACGGACTGGAGTGTGAACTTAACAATCCTGTGTTGTGTACTAACATTACTTCTTGCCGCATCAAATACTTAACTGTACCATTATTGTTCGCGTTTTGAAACTGACCACAAAATTTTTTTTCTCACTTGGACATTTTGACAAACATTCGCATAGATAGAAAGAGAAATGATATAGTACTGAGTGGTAGATTTTTTCAAACTAGTGAATTTGGGGTTTATGTGAAGTAAATAAACTTAAAGTACAGTGAACCTCAAGGATGATAACCCAAGCTGTCCTGTCCATTGATGCATGTATTTACATCAGAAGTAATATGATCTCTAAAACACAAAGATATAAGGCAAACATGATTAGAATGAACACAAAGACAGCAAAGTGTACTAACAAAGGTATGTTTACCTTCACGTCCGCATAACTTAAAGTTTCAATTCCCTTGCAAGACAAACTTGGTACCTTTTGTAGAGCTTGAAATAAGAAAACTGAACAAACTTAAGCACTTTGCTATAGATATTTTCTTTCGAAGTAACAGACTAAACAACATAAATACCGTTACAACAATAAACAATCTTACATCTTCTATAAAAAAAAAGAAATACATCAAAAAATAGAATTAAAGATGAACGATGACTAACCAACAAAACCGAATTTAACAAAGGCAATGACATGTGTAGAAATGTCTCTCACTTTGAGAAGGTATTTGGCTGTAATCTGCCATGCACCAACAACTTGAAAAAATGTATAAACAGAGAGAAACCTTAATTCAAAATTAATTTTGTTCAAAATTGTTTGTGTCTTTAGGGAACATATCTAAGCACTAACAAAGGGTGAAACAGGGAAGATGTGTGCGTGTTTTTGAAAATGGTAAAAATCGGATAGATATTTTTCTCCTGACACTTGTGAAGTGAAGAGTCTGTGCAAGTGTCAAAAGCTAAAGTCACATAACTTTTGTACGGCTTGTAAACATTTCCACTTCAGAAAATGTGAAGTATCACAAGTTATTATCACAAACAGAACTGGAACATAGGGGCTTGACAGTTGTTGTTTGTTTAGACACCTCCGCTCAACTTCACAACTTACTTACTCTGTCTCATACTTTGGTCTTAAGAAAGATCGCCGTTGTAGGTGCAGCAACAGTGGTAAGGGCAGCAGGAGACATCGTCGTTGATGTCAAAAAAGGGTAGTTCTTTTAAAAATGGGTTTAGTATTTTTTTTTTATTATTTTTTTTTTAATTTTTTTTAAATCAAATGAAGAAAACGTGTGTTAAATCAGGGTTGGTAGACATCGTGGTCAACGACAAAGTAAAAGTGACAGAGAGAATGAGATATCGTTGTCGAGTAGCGTGGTTTTCTGGAGTACGTACGTGTCCTAACGGCACAGTACCGTTTTTAGTTCTCTTATTGACACCAACTATCGGGGTTTTTTTTCTTGCAACTTTTGTTATTTCGCGGTAGGGTTTGAATCGAAGGGTCGTCAAGATGCATGAGGCGTTTAAGACGCACCATTTCGTTCGCATAAGTCAGCCAGGGGTTCCTAACTTTTGGACTTTCACTTGCCCTTGTGAAATATACCAAGTCATTGTCACAACAAGAGGTAGAGAAGAGTATATAAACAGACAGAACGAACTTGGTTAAATCATTTCTGAATCAGCAATCGAAATGAAACGATCGCACGATTTCAGTGAGAGAGAAGAAGAAGGTAAGAGGCAGCGACATGACTTATTGCCTCACACACGAAAAGAAGTGTTCGCTCAAATCGAAGACATGAGCGAACCTGAACCAACACCTTCCACGTCTGCGACCAGACCGAGAGAGTCTATTCCAAACCAAATGCCACCAGTATCACCCGAAAAGTATTACCATTCGAGAAACGGGCAAACGCTCCTCTAGAAAATTTAGAACCATGGCCTACACGTACACGGTGAAGTTTAAAGAGACTCTCCATTCATCACGACAGTTTGAAGTCACCCGTTTGGATCGAGTTTAGCAGAATTGACACCTTCCAAAGTCATGGACAAGATTCAACACGTGCAGCAATCCAACGACAAGTTTCACATCACCGATGGAAAAGGGACACTGTTCATGACACACGTGTGTGTCTCTTCCCCAAGGGACAGGACGCAAAAAGGTGTTATTGGTAGACAACCTTCGCAGCACCAAAAAGAGCCTCGTCCAAATTAACAACCCTCAAGACAAGATGTGTTTAGCCCGTGCCACCGTGGTGGGACGAACGTATACCGACAAGAACGACACGGCAGAATGGAAAAGAGCCTGGAAAACTATTCAACAATCGGACCGAGCCAAACAACAAAGAGAAGCAGAACTCCTGTTACAGCAAGCGGGACTAGCTAAAGACACGCCCTGTGGCATTCCTGAAATGCAAAAATTGCAAGACGTCTTGACTCCATGCTACAACTTGAAAGTACACCCTCAAGAAGTGCGCGGACCTCTGTTGTTTCGAGACAAAAATTTCAAAGACGGAAAATACATTCATGTCTATCATCATGATGAACATTTTGATGCCATTACCAGTATCACTGGATTCCTGGGATACATATATTATTGTGAGAAATGTGACTATGGCTATAACAATCGAGAGCAACACAAGCATTGCGGATCGAAATGCTCAGGATGTTTAGCCTCTAAGCCCTGTCTTGACGAAGGACATGAACGAGTGCATTGCCCCGCTTGTCAGCGCACATTTATCAGTCCAACCTGTTACCAACAACATCTGAAAACGCAAGGTTCACAGCAGAAAAGTGCTTGCCAACTCCTGATATTGTGCCCTACTTGTGGACAAGGCATACGTACCAATAATGCCAAGGCTCACGTCTGTTCAGGAAAGAAACGATGTCACATTTGTCGCCAAATCATGGACTTGGAACACGAATGCTACATTCAAAAATACCAATCCCAACAGGAAGAAGATGACCGTAAGAAGAAAGCGAATTTCATCTTTTTCGATTTCGAATGCATGCAAGAGACTGGCATTCACATTCCTAATTTCTGTGTGGCTCACCGAGCGTGCGAGAAGTGCATCCAAGAGCCTACCTTGACTCATTGCCCTCACTGTAGCAAGATTCCTGGAGGACGTGAAAAAATCTTTCGGGGACCAAACATTCTGACCGATTTCGCCCAATGGATTTTAAACCCTATCGACGAAACGTGGAGCCAAGAAGACATCGAACATTACGGAGATTGTCATCGCTATGCCACGGTGATGGCTTACAATTTCTCGGGATACAATGGGCAATTTCTTCTTAGATACTATACGGAACAAGGCACCGAACGTCCTAAAGTGGCTTTGAACGGAGCCAAACTCATCTACATGCAAGTGGGACAAGTGCAGTTTAAAGATTCGACGAGTTACTTGGCCATGCTTTGAACCGAGTGCCTAAAACGTTTGGAATGACAGAAATGGCCAAAGCTATTTTCCGCACTTTTTCAATACCGAGACCAATCAACACGCCGTTCTACCCCATTTGCCTGAGGCTCACTACTACGACCCCGACAACATGCGTACCGAACAACGAGAAGCTTTCTACGCATGGTACCAGACTCACGCTTCGAACCCCTTCGACTTTCACGAAGAAATGTTAAAATATTGTCGTTCCGACCTGGACATTTTACGGCGTTGCTGTGGAAAATTTCGAGAATTATTCATGGAACACGGAGGGATCGATCCTTTGAAAGAAGCTTGCACCATTGCCAAATCTTGTTCCTTAGTGTACCGCCAACGATTTATGCCCGAAAATACCCTAGCTGTCATCAGTCCTCAAACGATCAATTTTGTCAAACGTCAATACTCGGTCAAAGCCCTACGCTGGCTACATTACTTGTGCAACAAGGAAGACAAATGGATCCAACATGCTCGCAACGGAGGAGGCGAAAAGACCATCGGAAGGTATTCGGTGGATGGCTGGGACTTAGAAAACCCCAAGATCTTGTACGAGTTTAACGGGTGCTTATTTCACGGATGTTCCATCTGCTACCCTCAACGTGATACTAAAAATCAGTTTTTACAACGGAACATGGAAGACTTGTACCAGGCCACTTGTCAGCGACGCTTGAAGTTAGAAGAACAAGAATACGAAGTGGTAGAAATGTGGGAACACGAGTACGATCACCGATTGAAAACCGATCACGAGTTTAAACGCATCGTGGAAAGTTACAAGCTGGTAGACCCTCTGAACCCACGGGACAGTTTGTACGGAGGACGGACGAATGCCACCTGTTTGCTGTACCAAGCCGACGAGGAGAAAGGAGAAGAAATCAAATACTTGGACGTGTGTTCTCTGTATCCGTACGTGTTCAAATATTGTCACTTTCCCGCAGGGCACCCACAATTGCTGACCGAACAGAATGACGTGGAGAATATTAGACAATACGAAGGATTGATCAAGTGCAAAGTCTTGCCTCCCACGAACTTGTACCATCCCGTTTTACCACATCATTGCCAAGGAAAACTGATGTTTCCCTTTTGTCGTACTTGTGCTGAAACGTGCAACCAAGACCGACCTTGTCAGCACACTCACGAAGAACGCGCCTTGATGGGAACGTGGGCCAGCGTGGAATTGTTTAAAGCTCTGGACCTGGGATACCAACTGTTAGAAGTGTACGACATTTACCACTTTCCCAAGACAGAAAAAATTCCACAAGGGCGACGAGACTCAGAAAGGCATTTTCGCAGACTACGTGAATGCCTTTTTGAAACTGAAACAAGAAGCTAGTGGTTATCCTTCCTGGTGCCACACTCCCGAAGACCAAAAGAAATTCAAAGACAAATACTTGGAGCAGGAAGGCATCATTTTAGACCACATCGAGAAAAACGAAGGAAGGCGATCGTTTGCCAAAGTGATGTTAAATTGTCTGTGGGGCAAAATGGCACAACGCCCGTGTTTACCCAAGACGGAGTATTTGACAGAACCTTTTCGCTACTTCCAGATGATTCACGACAAAACTAAATACATGAAACACGTGGACGTCCTTCGTGAGGACTTGATCTTAGTCAATTACGAAGAAGAACTGGACTTCGTAGAAGCCGACGAATTTGGAAATGTCATCAATGCGGCTTACGTGACAGCTCATGCTCGCTTAAAACTGTACGAAGATTTAGAACTGTTAGGAGATCGTGTGCTGTATTTTGACACGGATAGTTGCATCTACATCGATCGTCTGGGTCAACCTAACCCTGTCATCGAAGGAGACCGTTTAGGAGCCTGGACGGACGAGCATCCCCCGACGACAAGATTCTAAGTTTTGCAAGTGGCGGTCCCAAAAATTACGGCTACGAATACCGGGACCCACAAGGAAAAGTGCACACCGAGTGTAAAGTGAAAGGATTGACTCTCAATTATCGCACCGGTCGACTGGTGAACTTTGGCGTCTTGAAAGAAGCCTTGCAGTCTGGAGAGGATGGAAATTTTAAAGTGACCACCCGTGAACCGCACAAGATTGTACATTTACCCACACACCAAATCGTCAGTCGATCCTTGGAAAAAGTCTATCAAATCGTGTACCAGAAGCGAGTTCGGCTTCCCAACCACTTCACTTTACCGTACGGTCACGCCGATATTGGCCAGCATATAAAAAGGGACAACGTTCAAGACCGATAGTTCATTGTCACTACAAGCGCCAAGCGAGAAAGATGAATACTTTCAAACAGCAAGTATCGAGCGTAAGACTCAAGTCCAATGAGAAACTCGAGTGCGATGCTGTGCCTCACGATCACATCACCAATGCAGTACCACATCTTAGTTGTTTATTTACTAACGCCACGGCAAACTACGTGCAACCAGTGCGACTTCCAGACCACAAGACTTTACCTTATGGACATGGTGATATCACCCAGTATAATAAAAGGACGACTTCCAAGAACGACATTTCATTGCGAGGACAAACGCCGAGAAAGATGAATCACTCTACGCAGATGAAAAAAGAGAAGGAACAAACATCATTGACCACTTTCACTACCATACCCTCACAGCAAAGCGCGTCCAAGAAGGAAAAGGATTCAGTAGACCTAAAGGAGTACTTTAGCATCCAAATGATTCAGACAGCGACTTCGAGAAAATTTAGGACAACTTACACCTACACGGTGAAATTTAAAGACTTTGCGCCTGACGTTCCAGCCGAGGAAGCAGCAGGTTTCATTACGGACTTACTTGACTCACTGTTAGAGGAACTCAAACGTCAGTGTCAAGTCAAAACTCGAGGTCGTTTGAGCCTATCTATGTATCACGACAGTTTGAACTCTCCTGTATGTCTCGGGTTTAGAACACCTGCAGAATTAACTTCTTCCAAACTATTGAGGGCTATTGCTTCGACGATGCAGACGATGAGAGAAAAATTTGACATCACCGATGGAAAAGTGACCATTCATATGACATACGTTGTACCTCCATGGGAAGAAGACAATAACCACCATTGATCTGCTTGTCGATAAGTGTACCTAGCACGATGGATATACCAACAGATCTACAGATGAAAGGGAGTACGTGATGGAAAACATCTACGCTGGGACACAAGTAGTAGCTGACCAGATTTTAAAACAACGTGCGTGACTGATAAAAAGAAAAGCACGAATTTTGTCCTATTTGATTGTCATCGTTGTTTTGAGCAATTTGGGCACTCAGCACACGAAATGACACGAGTTACAATAAACGAGCCACTACCAAATATCGATCTTACCGGATTTGCTGAGATTGAATCATTCAAGTTTTCAGCGAGTATTCATCCGGTTATCCCAATTTGGTTCGGCGGTCATTTTAATAAACCGGATACCAATGTCAGTCTCAACGATTGCTGCCCAAAAAACCAGCGTGGTTGGGCTCCAGTAGTGTTATTATGATACATGCTCGGTGCTAAGATTCTCACAACGTTGACTGTAACCTCTGCGATAATTTCATACAAACAACAAAAACAAGTTTTGTTACCACAAGATGACAAAGGTATTAGTTGAAAAATTATTGGCAAATTCACATCAGCGACATCACGTTGTTGTACAAGATTAATTATGAATCCATCAGAATTAGATTTTGTTGTTGTTGTTGTTGTAGGGTTTAACGCCATTTTCAGCACAAGATAGGCTATACATGGCTGCCAGTATAATTGGTGGAGGAAGAACCCTGGAAAACCCAGGGAAGAACCACCGACCCACGAGAAGCTACTGGCAGGCTTTCTCAGGTGCCCACGTTAGCCGAGCCTGAGACTCGAACTCACGCAGACAGAATTAGATTTTGTTATCAAGGACACAGCGGCAACAGGTGTATTGGTGTCACGGAGAAGTGCAACAACACTAGATGGAATAATTATTAGTACGATCGTTAGTTACTGCGCCGGCAATTCTCCTCAATTTATTCATTTAAGAGCATCAATGCTCGCCTACTCATCAATAGACCTATTATCGATGATTAATAGATTTCCTAATGACGCTGTTAGACTCGCCATGGATTCTTTTTATATTAGTCGTTGTAAAATGGATCTTCTTGAACCATTTATTTATAAGGACACTGCGGATACTCATTAGGGTTTGTGGCGAAGAAAACACGAACAAATACGTAAATATTCAGAGTCGGCTGACGTTAAAACACCAGATATTTATGATCATCTTCATCGTCAGTAAACAATCCAGTCACGAGATATAGCACGGTCTATCTGAATGGTTCAGGTAGTGCTGGTAAAACAACGCGTGCGATAGAATTATTTAAATACTCCGACATGATTGTGTTAATGCCAACTCATTGACGTGCCAGAGAGATGAGACAACGTGGTGGCGCATGCACGTATCATAGTTTCTTTAGATGGCGAGGTGATGCATGGAGCCCCGAACGAATGGGTGAGAAATATATCCCGAGAATAATTATCTGGGATGAGATTTGTACAATATTCAAAGATGTTTTAGAAATGTTTCTTGATTGGTTATCAACAAAATATTGCAATTATCATATGTAACGATCATGGACAGCCTCTGCCGTTTACAGGTAAATCACCACATGAATGGTTGATCAACTATGATAGCCACTATAAAGAAGTTTTGTACGACCATCGATCACAGGATGAACAACAACGACAACTGAAATCGTTAATTAGATTACAACTTGACAAAATTCAATGTGAAATACTACGTACCGTAATTTCAGAGACTCCAATGTCTGATTTCTGGAACTGTTGGCTCCCTAATGATCTAACAGTTTTATGCAGGAAAAACGTCTGAGATTCACTTCTGCGTAAATTATGTGAGCTTCACAAGGAAAAATTTCCTGATCTACTAGTTCCATTATATTATCGACCAACAGATACACGCAGACAAAATATACTTGTTGATATTCCGTCAGTAGACGCCGGAGGTGTCCGCCAAAAATATAAACTCATTCATAATGATACCGTCGAGTTTCCAGTAGAGGCTGTAGAACAGGCGTTGTCGTTAAACCCATCATGCTGGACTCTAGGATATGCAATAACAATTCATTCGTCTCAGAGACTAACAATATCAGATACCAATATCTGGATTGTCGATGATCGTATCGAATTGTCAAATTTAGTTTATCTGGCTGTGTCTAGAGTAACAAAAATATCTCAGTCACACAGGGTTGTCAACATGCTGGAGCTGCCAACAGCATCACAAACAACAACAACGTCACCAGGAATTATCAACACAGAGAAGAAAAATTGACAAATTATGTGAGAGATGACAACAACAAAAATTACGCCATTTGATCTGGATGTGGAATTTGTCATGATGCTGAAACAACGACAAAATAATCACTGAGCCTGCTATAACACAATAATGTTGTGACAATATTTTCCTAATCATGTATGACAGTTTACCGTGGGCACAATCGATAGTAGTCTCAGCCACACACCCGAAAATATCACACTGACATGTCTTGAATGTAACAGATGTACAGGAGCTTCGTTCCTCAGCGCGTGACTCTTGTTAGCGTTTTTTGTTGGCACGTGGAGCCCCGCTAGCGTCTGCGACGCCGTATCCAGTCTGCTGGTAACTGGGTGTTTTCAAGAATTACCTGTAATGGTTCACGCACAAATCCACGTGGAGGAGCTGTTGAATCTAGTATATAGATTGGTGGCTCACAGTAGATATTACTACGCTGGAAAGTTTATGTGTTGTTGCACTCCATACAGGCTCAGTTGCTCTTGCTGCACCACCCTCAATTTCACCAGGTTCATTTAAATACCTCACTGTTACTTTACTTCCCAACACTGGTTGGTGTAGCTGATCTGGCGATTTTCGTCGTGGAATGTGTTTGGCTTTTTTTCTCAATTGCATCGACAGGTTTCATGTTAATTCCATTCGTGACCACGTTGTTTAACGCGGCCACCACATGAGGTAGTCTCGCAACCCATTCACGAGATCTGTTCTGAACGTGCAGTAATTCTTGGGCATACTGATGTCCAAAGAGTGCAAGTGTTTGATTAAATCGTTCAATGATTAACTGATCGCGATGTATCGCAGTGTGTCCACGTCTGATCTTAACATGTTGTTGTTACATAGCGTAGTTACTGCACCGAGAAATTCTTTGCCAGGATCAACCTGTAGCAATTGTGGCCATCGCCAACATGTCGCTGGGGTCCACGTTGATAAATTCTTTCAAACGCTGCTGCGACCTCAGTTGCTGTTTTAGACGATAACGGTTCAGCCTCTTTGTACCTACTTGCAACATCTACGACAGCGAACGCGTATTTGTATGTGCGCCGTTTATGTGCGTCATGAGGTAAAAACAAGATATCTGCCTGATGAACTTCGTTGGGTATGCTGACATCAAACCGTCCATATTGAATCGTTTTGGGACGTGGAAGATAAATTTGCCATATGGCCTGTCGTGACAACCAATCTACGTATACAGCTCGTGTGACACATGCTGCATCGGCGAGTTTTTTAATTGCTGCTGTACCTCTCCAATATCCTCTTGGACTATAATAAATAACTCCATTATGTAATTATTAGCGTTTAATTGCCCACTGCCAACATTATTTTACCTTTCATCGCCGATCTTATCAACCAATTCGCGAGCGATTCTCGTATGTTTTTATTTTTTTTATCGAATTCAGCGTATGAAACAATTTGATATTCGCGATATATCGTTGTTGTAGATCTAGATTTTTATACGCGACATCATGAACATGGCACGCTTGATCAATCGCATTTACCGGAAATTCGCCAGGTTTTGGTTGATTATTTTTCGTGAAGTCTAATATCAAGGTGAGTTTCAAGACCACAATATATATATCCTGGAAGATGCTTTCCCTATGATACTTAGCCCATGGCGTTCCAGGTATTTTCCCCGAGTGCCTTAGCAATATCGTCACCTTATTTTTGCAACTGGAATACTCACAAACATATATTTTTTTGTGTGCCGCATTTTTCACATTTACCTGTAGGTGAAGACATGTTATTTTTCAACGTGGTTGCTCTAAGAAATTTTGTACCAGTGACCGTCTTGCATCTAAACAATGTAAACTCATGATTATAAATAATATTATATCTGTACAATATGAACGTGACTGACTTTTCGGGGACACGTGAGCAAGCACCAGTCAAGCATCATCCAGTGTTACCAAATTCCATGCTATCTATTATAATTGGTCCATCTGGGTCGGGTAAAACCCATTTGTTGCTCAACCTGATAATGAGGTGGCTCAAATGGGACAGACTTTATTTAGTAGCGCCATCTGTGGATGACCAACGATGCTACAATATTCTCAAGGAATTTAATGAATCTACAGCAGCCTATGACGATGTTATTGAATTCAACACAGACATCGATGAAGCGCCGTCCTTCGAGGATCTTAACGGCGATATCAACAATCTAGTAGTTTACGATGATGTCATACTTGACAAACAAGCAAATCCAGCCGGAATATTTTCACGAGGCAGACATAAAAACACAGGTGTCATTTACGTCACTCTGCGGTACTCTCAGATTCCCAAGGTAATTAGTTATTTTTAACGGGGTTGATACACATACGCTTCGTAATATTCATTAGACGTGGTGTCCGGGCGACATGGACATATGTAAGTTTAAAGATTTCTTCGCACACATGCTCAGAAAACCCCGTATGGATTCATGACGATAAGTTTACACGATCCAGCAACACTTATCGAATTGGTCTAGATAAAATCTTTTATTAAAGAAATGTATTTGTTGTATAATGAACCAGGAAAATATTAACGAGATTTTTTCTATAATGGAACAATTGCAGCAAGATGGTCTTGCGATTCAACTCGATATTTCTATCCGGGATATAATCTGCGCCTACATAAATTTATATAAAACAACAAATGTCGTTATGGCTCGTCGATCTTTAGGTCAATAAAAATATTTTCAAGCATCCGCAACAAGTTGAAATAAAACTAGTTGAAACATAATACATTTAAAGGTTTAATTCCTATAGAAACAGTCATGGAAAGTTTTGCAAACACAACGGTTTTTGTGTTTTATTTGTTTGTCTTGTCTATGTTTTGTATTTGCCTTTGAAGAAGACTCATCAGAGTCGAAAGTGCTCAGGCTAGTTAGATTCTAGTTTTGCACTGTTCGTTGTCAGTTTATTGCATTTATCTTAATCAATCCCTGACACACGTGACCCCTTGCTGGATCCAGTGCACTTGAAAGGACTGTTCTTCGCCATATGATTTGTATTCCTTATATATATATATATATATATATATATATATATATATATATATATATATATATATATAGACACACACACACACACACACACACACACAAAGAATACAAATTATATGGCCAATAACAGTCCTTTCAAGTGCACTGGATACAGCAAGGAATTGCATGGGTCAGAGATTAATTAAGATAAATGCAATAAACTGACACTGAACATTGCAAAACTAGTTCTCACTAACCTGAGCGCTTTTGACTCCCGAGTTGTTGTCATGGACAAATGCAAAACTGAGACAGGATAAACAATGAACACAAAAAAGCATTGAAATTAGAAAATTTTACATAACTATTTCAACTGGAATCAATGCTTGAAAATGTTTTATGTTTCGACTAGTTGGCTTCAGCTTGACTGCTGATGCTGTGTATCTATTTAATACCTAACTACAAACGGATGACCCATATCACCATCTGTTTTTTTATGTAAACTGGTGTAACTGTAAATTATATCCCAGATATTTCATCGTTTTAATAGTAATTACATGTACAGGCAAGTGACTGACTAATGAACAAAACAAAAAAACATTATTTCAATGTAAATGTGGTGGGTGTAAAAAGATGATTTTATTTGCGTGTGGTTATCTTTCTCTATTCTTCTTGATTTAGGCCACTTGGTTTCAGTGTTCTAAGACAGTGTATCTAGCAAGATTCCTTATCTTTCCTGGTTTTGCAACTCCAATTGTGGCGTGAGCTAATGCAATTAGCGTTATATCACTAAAGTGTGGCCTGGGGAAGAGACATATTCTGGAACTGGACTTCAGTCCAGTTTCTTTGTCATTCAGTCATATCTGTGAAGATTGATCCTTTTGTGTAGCTTTACAGCTTCTCCGATATACTGAAGGCCACAGTTTGACATGATATGAGACAAACAACATTCTCTGTTTGGCACGTTCTGTTTGGATCATTAAGTTCAGTTTTTCGCTCGTTTCTGTGCTAGAGAATGTGCTGGTCTTTATCATACCAAGTTTTCTGGACACAACAACAAGACTAGTAGAAAACAAACTCCATATCAACATTTACTCAAAATGAACTGATAAACATCAGGATCTTCTCAAATCTAGTTGTCATCCAAAACATTACATTCGGAACATCCCATATTGCCAGGCACTGAGGATAGGCAGAATCTGCTCCAATGATGAAGCATTCGGAAATAAATCTGAAGAGTTATCTGAACATTTGATGAAATGAGGCTACAACAAAGACTTGATAGCAGAGGCAACACAAAGGGCTAAACAAATGAACCGAAATGGCCTACTACAACATAGAAAGAAAAGGTTGATTACCATTTATCCAGACCCACCATCCAGACAACCCCAAGTAGGTAAAATCACTGGTCCATCATGGAATCCTGTGACATGCTAAAGTTAATCCTCCTAAACAAACCAGTAGTAGCGTACCAAAGACCAAGAAACCTCAAAGGCATCATAGTCTGAGTGAAGCGAATGCCCATCACAAGCCAAGACCACCCTAGCAAGTCTGGTCCCTTTGGTGAAAAAAGGTGCAAAACCTGTCAACAAATGATGGAGACCAGCAACTTTCAAAATGAATAGTCAAAAGTTTTCAATTTTGGGAATCCCTATATTAAATGCAAGTTAACTACTTTCAATCTGAAATGCACTGACTTTAGACTAAACTATAGTAATTACTGTAATACATACACAATAATACATAAAACAGCATGATACAAATGAGGCACACATTGCACATGTAAAGCAAGACAAGTTGATTATACCTTGGATTAACCATAAAGCCTTTATGGGGTTTATTTCCAATAAGGTCCTAGGCGTAGTTCAGTATTAAAAACTTAAAGAATGTCATTTAAGAATATTGTATTAAAAAGATCAGGTTACAGTCATGGTACACTTATAACATTACAAACCATATAACCCTGATACCCCATACAACCCTGACACTCCATACAACCCAGATAGCAGCAGGGAGGGTGAATCCTACAAATGGGATTCGAGCAAGCATATCTAAAACAAAGATTTCACACGAACAAATTTTTTAAAAAAACGTCAATAACGTCAAACTGAACCCTCTAACTTTCCGTGATGAAATCACCGGGGTTAGTTCGCGCTGTTACTTCGCCGTTGACATTTGTGTTTATAAAGTTTTGTGAGTGATCGTTTATGTAATCGTGCACGCAATTTTTGTTAGCCCACCCTCCCTGCTGCTGTGGCTTTTATCCAAATATTGTATCAAGTCCGTTACGATATCTTGATCTCGAATCATGCAAGTTTATTGTTATAAAACCGAATGGGGCAGCTTGTGCTTTTGAAAAAAAGTGTTTGAACTTAATCATGTCCATGTCACCTAAACACCTAGTATAATAAATATTTTGCAGCGTATGATTATCAACTCCGTTAAACACAACTAAAATATTACAATTATCCCTGATCACTTTTGGAATTTGTGTATAACTCTGTGTAACATAAATCAGATCTGTATTTTTATGCCTACCTCGAGAAAATATCCTAGCTGGATTTGATTGTTTGTCCAGCATGACATCATCGTACACAACTAAATTATTAATACTTCCATCAAGGTCAGCTACAGATGGCGCTTCATTAATATCGGTGATAAAATCAATAACGTCACTGTCTTCATTTAACAATTTTGCATTTTCATTAAAATCCTTGAGTTCTTCATAGCATCGCTGATCATCTACAGATGGAGCTACTAAATATAATTTATCCCACTTCAGCCATCTCATTATCAGATTAAGCAATAATTGTGTTTTACCTGATCCAGATGGACCTATTATTAACATTCTGATAGAATTCGGTAGCGCTGGGTGATGCTTTACTGGCTCTTGTTTTCGTGTCGCAGAAAAGTCAATTATATCCATATAACTTATATTATGAATTTATATTGTGTTCGATGCCGTGCAGCCACGCCAACGATCGGATTAACAACAATAACAACAAAAAATAAAAAACGCGCATTGACAGGCAAGTGTGCTGAGTGTGGCACAAAAAAATACAAATTTATTTCTAACAAATACAAAGTCGGCGGTGACGCTGCTACAGCGTTGGGAAAATTACCAGGATTACCGTGGGCGAAATATCCCGGGGAAAAACACTTACCGGGCTATAATTATTGTGGACCAGGAACTCGTTTAGATATTCGTCTCGACAATCAAGATCAACCGTGACCTGGAGAATATCCCGTAAACAAGATTGATCAAGCGTGTTACGTTCATGATATTGCTTATCGAAGTAAAGATTTACAACAACGACATCTCGTCGATATCAAATTAATTCATGCCATAAATAATATAAAAGATAAATCGTTTCGAGAAAAAATAGCTGCTTTTCTGGCAAAAGCTGGTATGAAAGGCAAAATTATGTTAGGGGCTGGGTAATTAATTGTATGATTATTATAATGGAGTCTATTTATTATTCCCCGAGAGGATATTGGAAGGGCAAAGCAGCGATTAGTAAACTCGCCGAAGCTGCAAAGGTTTCACGTGCTGTTGCTGCAGCTTGGTTAGCACGACAAGCAATATGGCAAATTTATCTACCACCACCTAAAAAAAAATTCAGTATGCACATTTTGATGTCAGCGTTCCCAATGAAGTTCATCAAGCAGATATTTTATTTTTACCACATGATACCATTAAAATTGGTAGACGTCAATCACGCACATACAAATACGCGCTAACTGTCGTTGACGTTGCGAGTAGATATAAAGAAGCGGAACCACTGTCAACAAAGACAGCATCTGAAGTTGCATCTGCGTTTGAACGAATTTATCAACGTGGCGGTCTACGATGGCCACGGTTGCTACAGGTTGATCCTGGCAAAGAATTTCTTGGCGCAGTATCATCGTTGATGAAAAAAAATAATGTCAAAATCAGACGAGGACACACCGAAATTCATCGTGATCAGGCAATCGTTGAAAGATTTAATCGAACACTTGCTGAGCGGTTATTTGGATACCAGTATGCGAAGGAAATAATTTATACAGATACAAGATCTCGCGAATGGGTTCCAAGATTACCAAGTGTGATAGCTGCGTTAAATAATGAAATTACTCGTGCAACTTCTATGAAACCTTCTAATGCAATCATAAAAAAATATATACCAATACAACGTGAATCTTCCTCTCAACCAGTATTAGGTAATGTGACTGTAAGGTATTTATATGAACCTGGTGAACTTGAAGGAGGTAAAAAAAGAGCAACTGATCCTATCTGGAGTGTGACCACACATAAAATTTCTAGCGTGATAAGATCCACTGGTAGACCTGCAATCTACAGACTGGATTCAACTGCTCCTCAGCGTGGATTTGTACGTGAACAATTACAAATAATTCCTAAAGACACACAATTACCACCGCGTTCATTTTTGTAAATTGGAACCCCGACGTCGATTGCATTCAAGACAGGTCAGCATCACATTATCACGTGTATGACCAAGATCACTATTAATTCTATCCACGGTAAATTGTTTTGGATTATTACTCGAATATTCCCATAGCATATTACAGTTACAACCTGCACAATGATTATTCTGTCGTTGTTTAAGTGTTATAATAAATTCAACATCAATATCAAAATCACGATTTTTTTTTGGTCACATTGCTTATAACCAAATAGTTTTTTTCTTATTACGCCAATAACACCTTCGGTGTCACTGATAGTTTCATTATTATTTTCTGTGGAGTCTATGATAACTCTGTGCAGTTGAGATATTCTCCTGACTCTAGATACTGCTAGATAGCCTAAATTTGACCACTCGATTCTATCATCGACAATCCAGATATTTGTATCAGTAATAGTTAGTCCTTGTGACGAGTGGATCGTTATAGCATATCCTAGCTTCCACGGTGAGTTACTCATGTTCAACGCGCTTTCAACAACATCAACATCAACCAAAACAATATCATTTAATACGAGATTTTGTTTTTCATTTGTTCCCGGAATTTCAACTTCAATATTTTGTCGTCGAGTATCCGCTGGGCGATAACATAATGGTACAGGTAACGTTGGAAATCTTTCCTTGTGCAACAGAAATAATTCTTCTTGTAATTCATCACGAACTATTTTTCTACTCGCAACTATCAAATCATTTGGTCTCCACAAATTCCAAAAATCATTTACAGGAGTTTCCGGAATTATTTCACGCATTATCTCACATTGTATTTTATCTGGCTGTAGTCTGATTAATCTTTTAAATTCTTTCAAAGGTTCATCAATAGCTCTACGATCATCATTTATTTCTTCGTAATAATCCACAAATGATTTTAACCACTCGTGAGGAGACTGCCCAACGAAAGGTGGTGGTTGACCATGATCGCCGCACATAATTATCGCAGTATTTTTTGTCAGTAACCAATCAAGAAATATTTTTAATGTTTCTAACGACACAGTACAAATCTCATCCCAAATAATAATCTTCGGAATATATTTTTCACCCATTCGCTCGGGTGTCCACGTATCTCCGCACCATCTGAAGAAAGTATGATAAGTTTGAGATTTTATTCCTCGTTGTTTTATTTCTCTTGTTAGTCTGTGTGTAGGTGTCAGCACAATCATATCAACGGAGTTTGAAGAACTCTGCCGAAATAATTCAATCGCACGTGTTGTTTTACCAGATCCTCCAGGTCCATTGAAATAAATGGTTTTATGTCTAGCCACGGGATCGAATACAGATGGTGATGTTGATGTTGGCATTTGATTGTCATTACCGTAGTATGTCTCCGCGATATCAACATCTGCTGTTTCAGAATAATCGAGTATACTTTCTTGTTTTATTCTCCATGATCCCCATTAGCCGCTACCGAGTAACGGTTTTACCAAATCTAAATATTTTTTATCCACATAAAATGAATCCGTAGCAACTCTGACAGCGTAACAAGGAAATCTATTTATCATCGATAATAAATTTATGGAAACGTAAGCGAGCATAGAAGATCTTAAATGAGTAAACTGCGGTGATTCACCGTCGATATAACTCACGATTGTACCTAGTTTGGTTCCATCTGACAAATAAGCATTGCTTCTGCTTATAAATGTTCCTTTGTTTGTTGTATCAGTAATTATAAAATCCAACTCAGCTTCATCCATGATCAATCTTGTACAATGCCGTTTATGATCATACGAACCACCTTGAGTAAATTTACCAATTATTTTCCTACCGAGATCTTTTGCAACTTTATTTTCGTAATCGATTGTATCCCAATCTTCATCTGGATCTGTCAGGGAATGTTTCTTTTGTTGTGGTAGCCAAACTTGTTTCTGCGAATGATATGATATAATAGCTTCACTTACGCTCAACGACACTAAAATTCCAGCATCAAGCATGTATCGTAATAGCTCCGTTGGAACCCAATGTCGCTGAGAAAAATGTCTACCAAACCACACATAAACGATCGGATGGAGATGATCGCGGAACTTAAACGATTTTACACAAGCGAATCCAGTTAAATCAAAATCAGGCAATGGTCCATTTATCGCAACTCTTGTCATTTCATGTGTGGGATGTCCGAATCTATCAAAGTATTTGGAACATTCTCCGTATCCAAGAAAACTTCCAGGATAACACGCAACCGTATCAACGGATATAACTTTACGATGATCGTATTTGGTATTCCATAATCCGCCATGCCCATATTCGACACAACTACGTTGAACATCTTCGAGGAATTCTGATCGTGTCGGCGACCATGAATTTTTCTTCTGAGCAAAGTGAGCCGCAATGGATGGAACTGTAAAACAATTATTTAGTAATTGTTCAACTTCGACGTTGTCAGAATTATATTTCAGTGCAAGATTCTTCATTTCTTCATGAAGAGATTCTCTACGGTAAATATCTCCGTTAAGTTTTACAAACTGATCGTAATATGCGGATTCTGAACTCTGAAATAACCAAACAGATACAGGATCGTTCTTACTAATATCGGCGATAACATCGAATATATAATCGTCATAAAATCTGACTGTCCTATCTCGTGGAAATATTGTTACAGCATCAGTCCATGCATGAGCGTTATGATCAATGATTGTTATTGGAGCTCCATTTTTTGTATATTTCTGTTTGTACAAAATTTCTCCGGTCAGTGTTTTTACTGTTATTGGAAATTTTAATTTCTTTTCTAGCTTAGCAACGTCACTGATAGATGCTCCGGTATCTCTAACTGTTTCTGCCCACTCGTTTATTTTTGTGCGTCTTATATCTGTTAAACCGTTTCCCCGTACTGCTTTTGAGAAATGTTCCATGACACGCTCAGCTACACAATTTATTCTTGAAATTTTCATCGGTTTGAGATTATCAACGCCGGGATTATTATTCAGCGGATATATTGCATATATAACCGCAGTAACAGGATATTCTCGTTCATAATATGGTTTATCAATACCAGTCAATATTCCTGGTTTTGACTGTTTATTTAATGTAACAGTATTATTTCCAGTATGAAGTCGTACAGGTTCGCGTTTGTCACGAATAATCCAAGTATCATCATCTGTCTTAACAATAAATTTTACTAGAATAATATATCGCTGATTATCAAGGTAGTTAATAATATTTTTACCTCGCTCGTCACTCATTCTAGCATCAACAACAACACCTTTGTCGCTCATAATCCTGAATGTGGACCAAGTATGAGCCGCACCATCGTTGCGAAACTCTTTTTTACCTTCACGGATACGATCGGTTATCTCGCTATTTATCGGAGCCAGAGCTTGCATGGAAAAATTAAATTTAGATTTTGGTAATTTGTCAAGATCAAATCTTGCAGTGGAAGGTTCAATTGTGGATAATCTTTCAAATTCCTCCATACTATATTTAAGACAAATATATATGTTTAATTAAACTTTAATTATATATATAATGATTCAAACAAACAACCGATGCCGATGGCTTGTGATTGGATTTTCAACTCCTTGTAAAGATTCATGCGTAAATGAATTCTGTGGCCAACATATGCAAAGTTTCCGAAGAGGTAGTCTAGGACCAAAACCGTGTTTACGATGCGGCGTTGGAGTAAGAGGAGAAACACGGTTATGTGTAGCGTGTGGCGGTAAAAGATACAGAGAGCTAAAACGATATTACGATAAGAAATCGTCAGGTGAGTCTCCGTTAAAAACCGCTGAAGATTATGTGGCCAGATTTCAAAATTATCATTTAGACAAATAATATTATATATATATAAATGAAACAAAATCATTTTGTAAAGCACCCTATCATTAAAAATTATGAAGCTTCTCCTGATGGTGTAATCAGAAATTGTAAATTAAAAAAACCAGTTGGTTTCGTTACTAATACTGGGTATATCATGTTTGGCGTTGGAAAAGAAAAATATTACACACATAGATTTCTGTATGAATGTTTTCATGGGGTGATCGAAGACGGACTTGTAATTAATCACATTGACGGTAATATACAAAATAATTCTTTATATAATCTTGAAGTTGTTACACAAAGTCAGAATTGTAAGATAGGAAATACTGGGAGATGTAAAATGTTTGGAAAGAGATCAGTTGTATCAACAAATACAGAGACAGGTGAAGAAATTATATTCCCATCCATGAATTCAGCTGCTAAATATTTTGACATTGTCCCATCTTCAGTATGTTTTGTTGCAAACAATTCAAGAAGATCAGCATTTTCGAAAAAATTTCAACAAAGGATCACGTTCCGGTATGTATAATAAAGCGAGATAAATCCGTCATCACTGATAGAGCAATCAAGTAGTTGTCTTTCTTTGTTTTTGTTTGTTATTGCTTGTACGTATTCAGTGATAAGAATCCGTCCCGTCGTTGATAGCGTAATCAGGCAGCTATGATACTACAGTCTAATCGTAGTGTTTAAATATCTATCCAGTCCAAACATTTTAACTATATGGAAGTATTAATTGCAGAAAATATATCCTCAAACAAAACATAGAAACCTCAGCCGTGATATTATATTGTACACATATAGATCGCAGCAGACGACACTATACTAAATGAATCCACGCAGTTCTGTAGTAGGCAGAATATACCAGAACAATATCGATCCAGTGCATTCATTGCTAGATAGTTCTGCCTTAACTGCATGAAGAAGCTTGAAAATACAGTATTTTAATAAAGCAGAAGCTGCAGAAATATATAAAATTGCAGAATTTATTCAGAATCAGAATATTATTTCAGTGTCCGTGACATTGTCACTGGTTTCACAGTCACTGTGAGGCAGTGTGAATATTTATATACTTATATTTAACTACAATTCATAACAGCTCCGATAGACGTGGTGTTATGGCGTCTGCGTGCAGATCCACTGGTGTAGACTCTCTGCGTGATCAAGTCTCCAAAAATGCTAAAGATATATTATCTTGCATTCGGCGACAGATGCTATTGTAGTGGGGAAACCCGGAGAATTTCCTCGAAATCCACAACAGACAAAATACACTCTCCTACCATACCACCCTTGTGGTGGGTGAACTTTTGCACTCCCCGGGGTTTGTGTATGGGGGGAGAGTGTACAAAATCTGTTGGACGTAGACAAGATTCCCCCGTCATCACCATTTGTATATATTCATGCTCATACAATCATCTATATGTTTGTGCCGTCCAAAAAATATCATCAAAATCATAATCATTCATACAATCATTCCAAAAAACCCAATAAAAAAATCATCTCAAAAACAGTCCTCGCTGAGGGCTATTACTTTTATTCACAATATATTTTTATTTTTATCTGATTCAGAATATATTTTTATATTTATCTGATTCAGAATATTTATCTGATTCAGAATATATTTTTATGTTTAGGTGATTGAGAATATATTTATATGATTCAGAATATATTTTTATTATAATAAAATTTTATTTTTTATGAATTCTGTACAGATTTTATGAATTTGAGGAGTATAATACCCGTCAGTTTGCAAATTCTGTACAGATTTTGTAAAATATTTTATTTTTTATAAATATTTATTCTGATTCAGATTTTTTTAATGAATTTTGTGCGGAATTCATAAATTCTGTACAGATTTTATGAATTTGATGGGCAATATACCCGTCAGTTTGGCGAAAGTGTACAGATTTCATGGGGGCCCCGAGTGGCCGAGTGGTCTAAAGCGCTTTCCGTTACGGATAACTGCCATCTCACCTCTGTCTGTGTGGGTTCGAGTCTAGGATTCGGCGAATGTGGATATGTGAGAAAGCTTGCCAGTAGCTTCTCGTGGGTCGGTGGTTCTTTCCGGGGATTTCCCGGTTTCTTCCTCCACCATTAATTCTGGCCGCCATGTATAGCCTATCGTGTGCTGAAAAATGGCGTTAAGCCCCACAACAACAACAGATTTCATGAATTCGGCGGGTATAATACCCGTCTGCGTTGGAACTTTGTACAGATTTTATGAATTTGATGGGTATATTACCCGTCAGCGTTGCGAATTCTGTACAGATTTTGTAAAATATTTTATTTTTTATAAATATTTATTCTGATTCAGATTTTTTATAAATATTTATTATGATTTAGATTTTTTTATGAATTCTGTACAGATTTTATGAATTTGATGGGCAATATACCCAACAATATTGTGACTTTGGTCAGATTTTATGAATTTGATGGGTATAATGCCCGTCAGTGTTGGAATTCTGTACAGATTTTATGAATTTGATGGGCAATATACCCAACAATATTGTGACTTTGGTCAGATTTTCTCAAATATTTTATTTTTGTTCAGAAATATTTACTCAGGAATCTATTTTTATTTAAACAAATAATTTATAATATAAAAAGTAATGAATCACGAAAACATCACATCAATTATTTCTGCTATTAAGAAATTACAACACAGAGGCGTGAAAATATCTGACCAGCTTGATCATGAAAAAATAATGAGTGATTTTGAATCATTACAATTTTGTAGGTCAGAGAATAGGTATACGCTGCCCGCCGATTATAGATTCATAAAGATAATTCAGCAGGCGATGTTACAATCCCTCGCGGCAATCACTGATACGCAAGTGAAATTATTTGTTCCTCTTTCACGGGGCATCGAGCGGGTTAGGTCAGAATTATCTGACGAATAAGAAACGAAGCGGCTCGTACACGCTCGTATAAAACAGCTGAAAGATATCATGGCGATGACTGAGTTGATAAACGAAGATGCGGAAGAATTACTGGCTAAAGATAAAGACGTTGAATGTGACTGTAGTGACTGCCTCACTGACGATGAAGTAATTAGTGGCAACGACGACGAAGCTAGAATACCTACTTGTAAAGTTGTCCCAGCTGATTTTAACCCGTAAAAAAATAATTGTTGTATCACGGCCCAACAAAAAAAAAAATATTTTATCCTTGACGTTCTTTTTCACATTTTTTTTTTTTGCTTGGTGTTTTTCGTAACTATGTTACGGCGATGACGCTCATTTATGAGCGTACATACAAGTTTATATTTAGCGACTCCGACCTAAGATCGAGCAAGTGGCCAGACTGGTAAGTAAGTTTGAAATGTATCCGTGATAAGAGACGACTGTGACATTTCAGATAAACAACATTGATTGGTTCTGATACAATCAAATAACCTGGAGGGCCTGAGGGGTAAATGAGTAGAGAATGTATCCTTGTTGGGCCTGATTGGATTTATCGGTGTCCACTTGATAACTGCTGTCGACGACGTCACATACTAGATTGACAGCGATCGTTGATGTGATGTTGACGATGCCCGGTGAAACATGACGGCCACCCCCGTATGGATCGTTATTGTGTCGAAGAATACTCGCAGGTGGGGCTACTTTTTTCCATGATTCGAGGATTTTTGGAAAGTAATTATCGACGATATCCGTGTCTTTTTAAATCTAGCTGAATCTAGCCTTGGTATTGTAAACGCTGAGATGTCGATTGATGGTTTATAATAATCAAGAAAAAATTTTATGATACGCACTCGTGGATATAATTTCTTCAGGCATTTTCGCGATGAAAGCTCGATTGATCATCGCCATGTGTGATCTGAGTTTATTCAGATGTTGTATTATTTCAACGATATTTTTTTTGTGTCCTCGTCGTAGACTTGTGACAACGATAAAAATAAATTTTTTAATTCACTGATTTTAATATTATGTTCAAATTCGATTAAATAAACAAATCCAACGATAGGTTCTTCATCGGGAATTGCACGAGGTTCATTATCATCGTATGTAATTCTGTATGTAGAATAACGATAATGAGGAAACCATGTTCCATCAGCATCAGTATGATCTTTGTTATCTAGCCAATCAAGTCTAACATTGACGTTAGGAATTCCGTTGATGTAAACGTCAGGTTTTTTTATATATTTTTTTTCCGTTGTAGTAAATTCTTCCAAGCGTGGTTCTGACGGACCTTTATAAACCGGCGCGACATCGGGCCATCCTAACACTGACCTGATCGAAGACTGATATATGTCCACGGCGTAATCCGGCGATGATATTTCAACGGCCGACGACAGCGTTGGCTCATGAACAGTAATAGCAATCTTTGATTCTTTTCCTGTGATGGATTTAATTCTGCGCTGGAATTCTTCATTGATCTGTTCTATTTGATAACTGCCCGTGGGTACACTGATTACTTGCCAATCAGGAGTTCCGTCGGGTTTGCTTTTATTTGCAAATACTAATGAATTATTCGGTTGTAGTCCACCAAACGACGTTGATCTAATATTGGGCCAACTATAATAAACCCGTAATTGCGTTAGACCTATCTCGGAAGCTGGAATTGCAGTTTGGAAAATTAATGCTGAATTCAGGCGAAGTCGAGCTCGCTGATATCATTGTGGTTCTTTCCGGAGCAGTATTAGTGACGATCTGTTGTAGTAATTCCTGAGATCGCTGATCGAACGATGTCATTATTGTATCATTATTGTTTTAAATCCTGTTCAGGAATTTTTTCCTTAACGACGACGGTGACTGTGTCACTGACGTTGAATACTTCATTGTATATCTTTATTGCGATACTGAATTCTTCATCGGATATTATTCCATCATTAAGCGACGAAGAAATCAATGATGATAATTTAGAATATGCTGTCGTTGCTGTGTGTAATTTCATCGTGTACTCGTTCAATTTTTCATTCGTGCACGTATTTATCTTTTTCTCGATTATATTAAATATTTCAGCGATCGACGTTGACGATGAAACAATGATTGTTACAACGATCGGCGCCGTCATCGTCAGCGTTGATAATACTACGCCGGTTCCAGCAACTAGCGTAGAAACCGAATAAACCATGATATCAACGACGGTTGCACGTCTACGATATTTCTTTATTTTTGCTGTGTAATTATCGATGATGGTTTTTAATTTATTCTGCCATGTCGTTACTTGATCGTATCTGTATCGCTGAACGTCTATCATTATACTTTAGTTGTTGTCGCTGTCTAAGACGTTGTCGAAGACAATGGAGGTGTTTCAGCTACAAATTCTATGCACCACCAGTAAGACGCTGTGGTTAATTTTTTTATCATCTGATACCAGCATAAACGTTTCTTCGGAATCTTTATTTAACACTACAGATACAGTCCCAGAAAAATTATCGGTTGAATAACGCCATAAAAATGCAGTAAATATCATAAATTTTGTAGAACTGAACACGGACAACCTGTACACACCGGTTACTTCTGCGGTATGTTTAACAGTGTTATTTTGCAGTGTCCACGTTGATGATCCCGATGATACCGTGTACACGATATTGTTAGCTCGTCCGTGAGGAATTTTATCAGATTAGTTTTTTGAATGATATTAGGAATTCCACTGACAATATCATTGAGTTTTGTATTAATGTCGGTGAGTTTAATATCAACGGTTGGTGGACTTCCAAAGAATTCATTAGTGGTTCTGTTTATGTTCCTACGAAAATTGAAAAATGTTTGTATGTGACCATTAAATTCAGTTCTAAGTGTGGTCATGCCATCATTGATTGTAGTTAACGAAGCTGTGACAGGAATTTCCTTATCATCTACGTATTTTTTTGTTGCCGCGTCGATATCATTCTGCGGCTCTCCAATGTTGGGAATTTTATTATTATTCATGTTAATGACGCCGTTCATTATATCACCGGTTTTTAACAATCGTTCACTTATGCTATCTCGGATCGACGACGGACTAACAACACTAGGAACAAGTTTACCCTCTTTATCATATACAGCAATAAGACCTTCTCGCGATAATCGATTATAATAATATAATAATATCGTTGATTGAAATATTACCTGTCATCAATTTTCCTTCACGGTTTTGAAATATAACAAGTTCGTTTGGATCAACGTTGGCAAGATTGAGCATGTCAGATAATTCGTCGTTGATCTGTTTCGTTACTCGCTTGAGTAATTCTTCACCTGGTGCTTGTTGGGTTTTAGTTTTAGCTGATCTACCGTAGATATCTACCATTATATGATAAGCGATTATTTAATGTATATTCATGTACAACTTTATGAGGTGGTTTCGTTGATCTTGATACGGCATCAAGTACTGCTAGTGCTTCACGGCCACATATTGATGGATCCGTTAATGTTTGTGTTGGTAGCGTTGAATACCAGATTGGAATATTTTGAAATCTACTGACATATTTTAAAAATTCTTTTGGTGGCGCCAACCCATACGAATCAAAATAAATAATTCCACGTGGATCAATGGCGTATGCGACCCAATGAGTACCTGGCCCCGTTGATGAATCAAGATTGATAATACCTGTTTCTGACAGCGCCGGATTTTTTGGTAATTGATCACGCATAAAAACACCTCTAAAATTCTTTATATTTAACTGATTAGCGGCGTTGATAAGATCAAAATTCGATAGTGGAACTATCGTTGAGTCCCTGGAATTCTTAATCCGGATCCTATGGATCTGCCCCAAACGTTGTTTGGTCGAGACCCTGGAAGTCTCAGACCGTGACCTTTTCGTTTCCTTTTTTTTAATCCTTTTCCTGTTGCTTTCTTTAATGCCATTCCGGCCGCAGTTCCAACTGCACCTAACGCAGCAGCTTTTGCAACAGCTGGATCGGCTGCAGCTATCAACGCTGGGATAGCTGCGAGAAGCGGAAATATTTCTCCGGTCTTAATAGCATCCTTGATGGCGCCCACGGAAAGAGTTAATCGTATTCCTTTATTGGCGTGTTTAGCTTCGTTGAATCTCTTAAATTGACGTTCGGTCAACGATAATTTATTTGCACCGCTCATTTGATCGTGTTTTAATGTTACTTTTGTTCCACATCGTGATGCCGACGACGATTGTAATAGTTTAATCTGACCCGGGGTCAGACTGACACTAACATGATGATATGACATTTATAGAAAATATACTGATTTAAATCAGCGTTTGCATATTCTCTACGGGAGCATCAACGACTCTCATGCGACCACCAACACCTTCAAGTAACACTGTTTTATCGGATAATATAACCGCGATTGCTCTGTAATTAGGAATTTCTACGATATTTCTGTTAACACGAGCTCGAAAATGTATGTCAACGACAGATTGTCTGGTTAAATCTAAATGTTCCAGCGAAAAATAATAAATCGGATACAGCGTTGTAAAATCCAGTGGTGATATTTGTAAACCAGCATCTACGTTTTGATCACGCCCCATAAATGACATCAGTCGATGATATGCACGGGCTACATGATTTTGATCAAAATTCAACAATATATCCTCGGATGGTTCTTGATGCCCGTTTATCCTCAATGACACTTCAGAAACACCAAGTCGGTCAAATATCATACAGCTACGTATTTGACTATTTACTCGTGTATTATTTTGAAGCGCAACGAAAATATGTCGCGGTGCAGAAATACCTTGCCGAGAAGCTATTTGCCATGTAAATAGACCATTAATTGCACCTTGAACAGCATCTGTGGTCATTGTTAACCATGATAACGTCGATTTACCACCTTGACCCATAAAAGAGAGTAGACGTTCTTCTTCAGATATTGTTGGAGTCATTACTGGCATCCACAATGAAAGTTTTGTTAGTTCTACTTGACCATGAAGTGCTCTAGTTGCAGCATCATCAGCTCCTTCAACGTGCCATATTGCATCATCATCCGTGGCTTTTCTTACAAGTACAACTGTATGCTTAGCTCCAAAAATAACTTTTCTAACATTTCTGCAAAATTCAAAGATGTGTGATAGCGGAATCGCACAAGAAAACATTCTGTCTTTTAACATTGCTTTACGTGATGCAAATCCTAAGTTGAAATTTGGGTTCATTGATGTTACTGCGGGGGTTTCTGCGGTTCCTGCTGCGTTTCTTACGTTGCCGATGGTTACATTTTTGTGAATTGTACTATCAGTAGTATCCTTGTAAAACATCATTGATGGACCAGCTGATCTTGAATAATCGTTGCTATATCGCGCAAGACCAAGTATAGTCGTAGCAACGTCAACATCTTTCTGAATGGATTCAATATTTTTTCCATCAATCATGTACGTGGCACTGTCAAACAACGCCATGATACCGTTGTTAACAAAACCAAAACCAACATCGTTATCGTATTCAGTATTGTCCGCTTTAAAAATTTTACCTTCAACTTCCATAAATGCTTCAGCGGGCAAGAAATATCTACTTGTATCTTAACAATTAATTCTATTCGTCCACGTTGATTAGGCATTCGTGCATCGTAAGAATAATATTGATAATCACGCACAGAATCATCCTTGAGAACCGGCGCATCCACGTCAAATGCGGGATTAGATACACGTTTGAACATGTTATGTTATTAGTCATCGTCTAATACGAAGACCACTTCCTGCCATTAAAGCTGCTACATTTTTTTCCCCCTCTTCAGCTAACTCTGCTAGTTTTTGATTTTTGCAGCTTGATTTATTACTTTACTAACACTTGCAGGCATCGCTTCAGTGCTGGATAATTTTACGGATCGAGATTTTCGTCGTATTAATCGTGCTAGTCTATCCTTGATGGTAGAAAATACTTTACTAGCAACTTCACCAACAGTACTAATACCTTTTTCACGAATAACGTCAGTAGCTTTCATGCCTAACTGCTTTATAATCGGTATTGCTTTTGGGGCAATTCTCGAAAATAAACCCTTAACAGCATCACCGAATCCATCCCCGTAAAATGTCTCGTATACAGGTTAATTGTCCATTTACCACTCTGACCATAATTGGTCTAGGTTGATTAGCGTGTATGATCATCTATTATGATAATAATATCTAACTGTTTAATCGCTATAATAATCATCGGTAATTTCATTGATAAGAGACCGATACACGTTAATATCCATAATGCCACCGGTAAATAATCGTTGACAAATGGATGTGATTTCGTTAATAATTTCTGGAGAATTATTACCAGCTCGTTTTCCGCCAACAAGAACTTCTAATCTGTCTACGTCAGCTACAACACTGTTAGGACAAGTAACAAGACCACTTCCTCGAGCATTAATACCACTTCCAGTTGCGCCTTTATCATCTGGAGATCCCTCTTGGGAATGAAATATTTTATCGCTGGATGATGTGGATAATTTTTCTTGTGGTTGTTGTTGTCTTATTGATGATAGTCGTTGTCGTCGTTGTTGTGTTCGTTGTTCTCGTTCTTTTTGTTGTTGTAAAAATAGATATCGTTCTTCTATTGATGGTTGCAAATACTTCGTGTGTTCATCTGTTGCCTGAAGATATTCCATATAATTTGGATTATCGCCTCGAACTTGATCAATGTCATAGTATATGCGAAATATCCATTTGTACCAATTTTCGCGACTTACAAAATCACCAGTGTATTCAGATTTTAAAAATCGTACTCGATCATTATAACCATCAACAGCAATCAAACCTCAACTTTTAATATTTTGAAATTTTTTAATATAATTAATAGCATCTTCGGTGAATTTATTAGACATATTAACCCTGACTCGTACTTGTTCTGATTCTTGCTGAGTAACATCTTCCGCTTGGTCTTCTTTCTTGGGTATTTCCGGGGTTGGCATCGCAGTAGCTTTTTTCTCCGGAAGTTCTCGTAGAATTTTCTTTGTCTTCTTAGTTCGCTCCGCTATCTTTTTAGTTTCTTTTGCTGTCTCCGCTAACACAGGAACAATACCTTTAGTAGTTTCAGTGATAGGTTTATATAATTGCTCTGCGGATTCTGTAAACTCTTCTTGTGTTTGTTGACGCTGTTGTAACTGTTGCCTGACAGAATCACGGACAGGTAGATATTTCTTAATTGCTTCTAGTCGCTCTCGAGCTAATCTTGCTGAGTGAGCTTCACCGATCATTATTATAATGCAATGGTTTAATTACAGCAGCAGGGAGGGTGGGCTAACAAAAATTGCGTGCACGATTACATAAACGATCGCTCACAAAACTTTATAAACACGAATGTCAATGGCGAAGTAACAGCGCGAACTAACCCCGGTTATTTCATCACGGAAAGTTAGAGGGTTCAGTTTGACGTTATTGACGTTTTTTAAAAAAAATTTTCGTGTGAAATCTTTGTTTTAGATATGTTTGCTCGAATCCCATTTGTAGAATTCACCCTCCCTGCTGCTCAGATACACCATACAGCCCTTATTCACCTTACAACCCTGAGCCACCATTCAGCCCTGCTAAACCATACAATCCATATACACCATACAACCTTGCTACGCCATATAACCCAGATACATACACCATACAACCTTCATACACAATATAATCCAAATACACCATACAACCCTGATACAACAACTCAGATACACAATTCATTGACGATCAAATGAAACAACACTCATTTCATCCAGATGAAAAGAACTATAAGATGGAAGTGTTACGTGTAGACTCATACAAAAATAACAAGAGAAAAGAGTGAATGTCAACAAGCTTTGTATATTTTAACAAAATAATTTATTTCCCTAGAAAACAATGTAAATATTGGAAATAGGACTTATGGTTTGTGAATATAATCCAAAATTTAATCCTAAGATTGAAAAATACAAGTCCTATCACTAAACAGTTCTAATAAAATCCAAGTTCGAATCTCGATGAAATTCCAATATGGGGATGATGACGTCAGAAGAGTGGTGGTAACAGATCCTCGATTGAATCACAGTTTATATTTCCATATAACTCCAGAATAAATTTCCACTCAATTTCTTTCTCCTAGAATTTTTATTAAAAAAATACACTTGTTTGGTTTTCTAGAGAATAAATTATTAAATTCCAAAAACATATGAACTTCAAAAACAATCTGGCTTCAACAATTGAAACTTCTCGAGCCTTCAAGGTTTAAAATACAACTGAATAAATTTAATACCAATTGGCTGTTTTAAGCCTCGATTTTAGGTCACATGGTACTCCAAGCGATAGCCTGCGTGATTTACTAATTTGAACATTGCAATAACATAAAATGCCATTTGTCAAATTTGCAAGAATAGTCCTATCTACGTACCAAATTCTCACACTGAAAATATATAAAATAGAAAGGCTGTTTACACTCCAGTTAACACTCTGGCCAAAATGACCTTGGAAATAGCCAATCGTTGTCAACTGATGTTCACAAAACGGTGTACCAGAGTGAGCTAAAAATAGTGCTAATGTAACACCTTTTATGTTTTAGATAAACAGAATTTACTGAAAGAAAATATCGAATCCTGTGAAAATAATCATTACAACAAAATATAATGAAACAAAATTAAAATAAAAAAAGAATTTTAAAACTAACACACAAGCAATTTAATTACATATACGTAACAGAAGATAACAGATAAAATGTTTATCTGAATATGCCTCCTAAATTCCTTATTTGCTGGGGGAAAATGGAAGCATTATTATTTATTAAAGCAAGGAGCAGTGAACTGAAATGAAAAATGCAGAATATTACTGTCTTCTGTTATCTCAGCTTGTTCAGTTTAGTGAGACTATATTGCACTTTTAAATCTTTAATACTTTAATATTTTTTGGTAATGCATTGCAATCTTCAATTGCATTATAATAAAATAATAAAATGTATGACAAGGCTATGCTATTTACTCATGGTAAAACAAAGTTATTAATACTACCTAATAAGATTATATTTGTGACAGTTTATTATTCTAATGAAATTACTACATAAATATGCTGGACTGCTGTTGTTCATAATGTTGTATACATGTTTTAACCTCATTTATTTGATGTTTTATACATTTACCATCAAACGCTTTAAAGAAAAGATCTTGCAAATAGTACAGCTTACTTCAAATTTTTAACTAAACCTAATGGTCTAATTTTGTCTGGAAGACCATCAGGAACAATGTAAAAATTTAATTAGTTCATCCACATACATATAAAAAAAATGGTTCTGTCGATTTTGCAAAATTGAAGAAATATGAATGTTTTTGATATTCTGCATAGCTGCCAACCCCCAAGTACAAAAATACTGATTGCTTATGACAAAAAATACTGATTTTTAGGACCAAATACTGTTTTTTAAAATTCTAATGCATATGTAACTACTTACAACATATACAACCATCAGTAAGGTAGGACAGTGCCTTACATAATTATTTTATATCAAAGATGCATGTGTTGCACACCTGCACCTTCTGGACGGGCACCCTGCTCCATTCGGGTGCCCATTCAGAAGGTGCAAGAGTGCAACACACTCAGACACAGGCTGTTTATAGGAGCCTTTTCCACACCTTTTTTTTTCTTTTTCCCCCCGATCATTTTCGATTCCAATGTACCAACTTTCATTGATAATCTCAATTCTGTGTGATTTTCTTACTGAATTGTTTTCATTCTAGCATTCGAGTAATCCTTTGCGATTTTACTCTCTGGAAAACGTGTGCAAAGTAAATCGCCAGCAACACTAGTAACTGAAAGAGGAAGGTTCATTTCTAAAAGAAATTTAATAAACCGAATTTCGATCGGATTACATCAAGGTTTTCTCTGGTATTTATATACATCCAAGTTCAGGCTGAGTTGTGTATGATGAAGCAGCAAGCTGATGTTTATTAGCTTTTTCGTGTTCTTGTGTTTCATGTGCGCCTCCATGCCCAATAGCGAAATCACATTACACAATTTGCAAAACGTAAAGTCTTCTCCTTTACTAGATGATTTCACAAATCTAAACAAGATGGCACAATTGTCCTTTCAGTTCTGTTTTCTTGTCTTTTCTGGAGAAAATTCTGAATATTCTGATTTCCTATTCAACATGATTAGAAGCTGAATATTACGAAGATGAGACACTTGTAGCAGTAACTGTTTGCGAAATCCAATATGGCGGATAAAGACAAGCATGGTAGCCTCAATTTCGAATGAACCAATCATATTGTAGAACTGTATTCCTATATACATGCGATACATTTCTATCAGAATGGAACCGAGTGCCCGTTCTAAACAGATGGAAAAGGAAGGATTTTTTAAAAATATTTTTTAATTAAAAAAACAACGTAGTTTTTGCAAAAAAAACGTACACCCGTATTCAGGTCCAAAACACGGGACAAATATGGAAAAAACGGGACAGTTGGCAGCTATGTATTCTGTGATCATATGCAGGTTCCTGAGAATAAATGTCTGTCAGAGCAAGCATTCCAACAAAACAATGAAAAGCGCTACTTGGCAGACTTTCAGAATGAACAATTTGTGATGTGCTGGCTACTCTCCTAACGACAGATATGAAAAAACCTGAAATATTTAAAACTAATATATTGTCCAATACTGAAACTGGCTTCATTAAAAATATGAACATTATTTATTCACATGAGAATGTTTTAAGAATGCAGGGATTTACAAATCAACATGCCTGACTCCCAGGACAAGCTACAAATTTGACTCAGGCATGCTCATGTCTGCAAAGAACTTGCCATGGGCAAGTCCAAAACAAATGAGGTTAGGGATACAAAATACAATAAATTTCATTTAACATCTGTGGTCTGGCAAATACATAAATATTAATTCTGTGCAAGCTTTTCTACAGACAGTTTCTTGTGTCAAATGTATGTGTCATTTCCATCTTGTAATGAATGTCAAGGTCAATCTTGCACTCTTCAAGCAGAAGTGATATTAGTGAATATTAACTATTTAAAGCAAACTTTCACCAATAAGGAAGAAATATTTATATTTTAACTTTTTTTTTTATCAGCTACATTTTAATCATAGTATCTGTAAACATCCAGGATTCACATACTTTCCGGTACTAAATCCAGCAGTTTATCCGATTGCAGACTCTAAATAAACAACTTTTCAAAATTTGTTTTGATGCAGGTCACTAATTGTATGGCAAGTAGGTATTAATTGTTGATAATAAAACTTGAGTTATTTTTAAAGTCATTCTCAAAATTGGGCTTGTCAAAAAATGATACATGTCACTGATTACAAGATGACCAAATGACAATTGTTAAATAAATGGACAAAATAAAGTTAATACATCCTTCAGTTGTGAGTATAAATAAATCATTACAGTTTAGCATTCATTCTCGCTTGCTCTAAAATCTAGCTATTTCTAATGATTAATTTACTGATCTCTATTACAAGTATGTCTGTTGTGTTCTTGTAACTATGTCTGCATTATAACTCTTTCTAATATACATATGTATCTACATATATTATTTACATACATATTTATAGCCATAATTATCAGCATACAGTTTTAATCCAACAAAGATAAAACAAAAATTTTAATAAATTTAATGTGACTTAATTAAAATAAACATCCATTTTTTTATTATTATCTTACTTGTGTTGGGATATTGTAATATAGGAAAAACAAATTTTCCAAGGGAAAATTTAATTTCAAGTCAGCTTGCACATCGATAAAATCTGCAAATCTCTGGAATGATATAATATTAGACATTAAACATATCAATTACAAGTGATATTAAAATGACAACCTATCATCAAGAAACTTTCTGACATGATAGTTTATGTCAACCACAGGAGATAATTTAAATTTGTATGCATTATGTAACTTTAAGAAATGATACTTCATGACAACCAGACCGCATTTCACTAACAAAACGTGACATAAATTTGCACCACAGGTTTCTATGAGTCCAGAAAATTCTGAATCCTTCATCATACAGATCCTTTAAAGTGGAAAGTCCCATTTTGTACGCATCTTCCGTCGGCTCAAAATGCATATTAATATGAAGTTCAGTAACAAATTGCTGGACGTTAGACAAAGCTCCACTCTTCAGCATGTCAGGGATGGTCTGCCACTCCCAATTTTCTATGTCCATTTTCAAGACGTCAATTTTTTTCTGAGAAGGATAAAAAAAATTGTTACATTCTGAATAGTGCTCATTCTCATCTCTGCACAACAATTTCACAACCTTCATGGTAATTCCTTCTGTAATTTTTCATACTTCTCATTATTTCTACATAATTCAGACAGTTATTTCAATGCTGCTAGCCAACCTTGTTACATGTAAAGATGGCCACTTAATGTAGAAAATAGGTGTCTCACAACTGAAAATGGATTATGCTGAAAATTAAATTGCATGTGCCTTCTTGTGCAAATTGTATATATATGAGATCAGTGTCAACGTTGTTGTGTTTCTTATCATAAACTATTTCAAGTGAGATGTATATATTGGAACAGACACAAGTGTGTTGCTTCCAAGACTTTATTTCTAAGAGTGACTCGTATAAGCAATCCACACAGCGGGTCCCTAAAAGTGCATGCATATAGAAGTTGGAGAAAGATGTACACATGATGTAGATTGTATAGTCCATTTCAACAATACAACATTACCCTTGTTTTGACAAAATAAACAAAGTTGTTTTATTCTGAAGGTAACATATAAAACAAGGCAACGAAATCTAAATAATTCTGTAGAAATAGTTATTTTCAATGATATACATTTGACATGAAACAGTATATCACATAATGACAATGCATATGTAAGTAATGTCCAAAACATATTTAATGCATTAATAATGTTCACATGCATCTTGGATAACCATTAACATTTTATTTTTTGTATACCCTAAACAATCATCCTGCTTGTCATGTACTCATCAGTTGTTAACAGTCTCTGCCTTTCCACATAAACAGCACTCCTGGGATGTCATTTACACTCAAGTTTCATTTCAGTTCTCTATCTATAACCATCAATGTTACTTAATCCATTCATCATTTACATAGAGGTTTCACCTCTCTTCCAGACCCTGTTATATATGGGGCGTCTGACCTCAAAGTCTTAGCTCCTGATTCTGGGATAGTGTTACTGAAATGGGGCTCTCTAGGGAAAACTGTTTGAAATGGAGTATCTTCATATTGCTGCTTGGGGTCAGCCAATACACAAGCAGCAAATGGGGTCACATCAGACAGATTCTCCATGGTTATATTAAGTAACCTTCAATTTCAGCCGTAAAACGCCACCATCCCTAGTTTGTACAGAATATGACCTGCCACTGTGAACTCTTATAAGCTTGGCAGATTTCCATACTTTGCCAAATTGAACTCTCACAGAATCATTTACGGAAAGGGGTTTAAGTAATTTTGCTGATTTGTCAAAATAATGTTTTTGCTTTGATTTCGACTGCTGCATTTTCTTTTGAACAATAGTTAGGTCAAAGGTCTGTGGTTTGAGAAGTTTATTTGTAATCGGTATTATAGATTTTGTTCTTCTACTAAGTAACATTTGAGCTGGTGTGTATCTGCAATCCAAGTGCGTATTTCTATATTCTAACAAGGCTAAATAAGGGTCATGCTTACTGTCCCTTGCTTTGGTGAGCAATTTCTTGGCAATTGAGACTGCCTTTTCAGCCAAACCATTAGACATTGCATGTAATGGACTTGACGTCCTGTGTTCGAAACTCCATTCTTTCGCAAAGTTTGCGAATTCTTGGGATGATAACTGCGGTCCATTGTTGCTGACACAAACATCACAAATACCATTTCATGACACGTGTACTTTCAGTTTCCTGATAACTGTGATACTGTGTGTGTCAGGCAACAAGTCTATCTCAAAAAAGCAACTATAATAATCTACAGTCATGAGATAATTTTTTCCATCAAATGCAAACAGGTCAGTACCAATTTTTTTATATCGCCTTTGTGGGATATCATGTGGGATTAAAGGTTCTTTTGCATTGGAGTCGCTGTGAGTGAGACATATCGAGCATTTTAACTCATGGTCTGTGATTTCTTCGACCATGCCTGGCCAAAAGATGCTATCTTTCGTGCATTCTAATGTCTTGTTTACTCCCAGATGACCAGTGTACACAGCTCGTATCATCTTCTGCCAGAGACCTTTCGGTACAATTAACTTTTGACCTCTGAAAATTAAGTAATCTTCTACAGATAGCTCATCCCTGTGATTCCAGAGCTCAAGCACATCTGTATTGCAGTCAGCATGTGAACTAGGCCATCCCTGAGTTACAGTCTATATCAAAGTTTGCATTTGCAGGTCAACTTTGATAACGCTCTTCTGACATTCTAACCGTCGATCTGTGATAAACAACTATTGTTTGATCGTATGTACGTGAAGGTCAAGTCTTTCAATCAATCTTGGGTATGTGTCCAAAATGATTGTCTTGATAAATAATCACTAATGGGCAAATCTTTCCCTCTTACAAGATGCACTTTGATATCGTACTGCTGAAGCTGCAACATCATGCGATGAAGGTGTGGAAGGGGTTGCTGAAAGGGGCTTCCTCATGATTGATTCAATCAGCTTGTGATCTGAGTGCACCCTAACTGGTCTAGCAAAAACCAATTGATGAAAATGTTTACAACCAAATAGTACAGCCAGCATTTCTTTTTCTATCTGAGCATACCCTATTTCAGTTTGTGTTAGGTTTTTGGATGTGAATGCTATGGGATGACCGTCTTGCATAAGGCATGCCCTGATCCCATATTTGGAAGCCTCTGCTTTGAGTGTTAATTGCTTGATTGAGTCAATGTAAATCAGCACAGGGTGTCGCGTGATTATATCCTTGACCTCTTGAAATGCCTTCTTCTGAGGTTCATCCCAGAATAATTCCACGTCTTTCTCCAAGAGGGCGCATAAAGAGCTTGTAACCTCTGCTAAATTTGGTGCAAATTTAGAAAGATAGTTAACCATTCCTAATAGGTTTTCTAATTTGGACCCGTGTGTTGCTTCCAAGACTTTATTTTTACAAGTGACTCATATAAGCAATCCACACAGCAGGTCCCTAACAGTGCATGCGTATATAAGTTGGAGAAAGATGTACATATGATGTAGATTGTATAGTCCATTTCAATAATACAACAAACGTCATGTTCAAGTTGCGACATTACGATTCTTATCGTGGCAAAATTGCAAATGCCAATTTTTAGTTACATATGCAATCATTTTATTTCCAATCTGAGCACTGTCATACCTATAATTATGTAGTTTCTGGGAAGTACAACTGATTTTGATCTTATAATACTTATCTACTATTATTGCATTGCTATATATTTTTCTGGTGCTATTCCACAGTCCAAGGAGAGTATTCTCTCCTCCAATTAAGAATTGGTGGTCCAGAATATAAAACGATTCCAGTCTGATACCCTAGTCAACTTCTGACAATCGGAATATAATCCTCCTTTGACTTGGACCAAGACTGAAAAAGGACATCAGAGTGGGAAGGAAGGAGAGAAATAGGCAACAATTGCTGCTAAATAAATAAAAATTTTACCCACCTTCTCCCAAAGGTTCCAAGAAGTGACCAATTTTCTAATCTCTGAAACTATTTCTCATTAATTAATGATCAGATCAGTTTTGTTTTTAACTGTGGAGAGTTGAAACCATTTGTGATACTGAATGATTAGATTTTCAAATTAGCTATTGTGGCACCCATAATGGATGTAAGATCAGCGCCGTTTTCCTTTAGGACAAACTAAACACCATTAGAAGACTTCGGGTGAAAACCCCCCATTTATACAACCATCCATTAACAAGAACTGGTGACAAGATTTTCAATATTGTTCATGCTATGTTAGAGGTCAGATCTGCACCAATTCCATTCAGGACCAGCTAGATACCATAATTAATCTCCTGGTGAAAATCATATAACTTTCCATTTAGCCAATAACAAGATTTTTAAAACAGATGCTATGATGGACATACTAGATGTCAGATTGGCACTGTTTTCATATAGTATCAAATAAACATCGTAAGAACTTGTCTGGTTAAAACACAATGCTAACATGACTTTCTATCTAGGATGATTAGCGATACTGTTAGGACTCTATGGTCATAAACTAAGAAAAAAGCAAAACCAACAAATTTTGTAAAACTTAACATACAATTTAATTATCAATGTTATAAAAATGAAAATTTAAGAGGAACATACAGCATAATGAAATGAATCCAAAATGATCTGGAAAAAGTTCTATTAAAGTCCAAGACAATGTAATGTTCTGTATAAATTTCAGATTCCCAAACATACTTGTCTGCCAACAATGCTGACGTGTCCATTCGCACTAAATAATCCCAAACAGATGTTTTTCCTCTCAAATAATATCTAAATACAACATAAAACACTTCTGCAGACTTGATGTCACAACAGGAACACAAGAAATAAGAATGGAAAAATTGCCCAGCAATAGGTACTTTTATAAGGCATAGGAGAAAAAACATGATTTTTGTCACTACTGCTACATGACAAATTACAAATCTCCACCATGGTAAAAAAAAAATCACATGATCTAACCCATCCAAAGGGAAATAGCTTAATTCTTCAAAGAACCCATCTGACTGACCTGTCCAGTGGGAAACAGCCCAAAACTTGACAACATATTTACTAATAATTGTATAATTAGTAACTCTAAACACGTACATAAGCATCTATTTATATATCCTATGCAATTTTATGTTGTTAATATCTTAAAGTAAAACCTATGCATGTCACAAATTTCAACTAACAACTATCACTACAATTTAGAGTCATAATAAAATTACAGAAATTATTGATATACATGACAATATTTTCATGATGGCCATTATGAGAGCCATTATGGATATCAGACAGGAAAAACTTTATTTAAGACGGACACCGAAAGAAGTCTTCTGTTGCAAAACCCATGATGACGACTTTCCATTCAGGTGAAGAAGCAAAAACAAGATTTTCAAGATGGCTACTGTGGTGACCATGTTAGATGTCAGATCAGTATGATTTTCATATAGTCTCAACCAGACATCATAAGTAATCTTTTAGAGAAAACCCTATGCTGATGTGACCATCCGTTAAGGCAGAGTAACAACAAGATGATCACTGTGGTTGCCATATTGTATGTCCAGGTGGCACCATTTGCATTCAGGAATAACCTGATATTGTAAGACATCTTCTGATGAAAACTCCATTCCGAAGTTACTCTCTATTATAAAAAAGTAATAAAATGATTTTCAAGATGGATGCCATATTGGATGTCAGATAGGCACCATTTTCATTCAGGACCAAATAGATATCATAGAAAGTCTTTTGCAAAACTACCAAGTTAATATGACCATCCATTCAAGAGGAGTGGAAACAAGATTTTCAACATGGCTATTGTGGTGGCCATATTGTATGTCTGGGTGGCACCATTTTCATTTCAGACCAATTAGACCAACCTGACATCATAACAAGTCTTCTGGTAAAAACTATACACCAATATGGCTTTCCATTCAGGAGGAGAGCCAATAACAAGAAAACAAGACAACTGCCATGGAGCCACACTGGATGTCAGATCATCATTTTTTCCTTTAGGACCAATTACATATTGTATGAAGTCTATAAGCAAAACTCCCATCCTGATATGACCATCCATACAGGCGGAGTTGCAATAAGAAGATTTTCTAGATAGCCGCTGTGGCAGCCATCATGAATGTCTAAGTAGAACCATCTTCATTTAGCACCAAGTAGACATCACAAGAAGTCTTCCTGTGGAAACCCCATTTTGACATGATTTTTTATTCAGGGAGTTGCAACAAGATTTTTAAAATGGCTGCCTTGGTGACCATGTTGGATGTCAGATCAACAGTTTTCATACAGGACTAACTTGATATTGTGAGATGTCATGTAGTGAACATCCCCATTCTGATATGACCATCCGTTCATTAAAATAATCGAAGATTTTCTGGATGGCTGCTGTGGTGGCCATATTGAATGTATGAAGAGTATTTTCCTTTAGGACCAAGTAGACTTTAGGAATAATGTGTTTCAAGTTTCATGACAATCATTCAAGTAGTTTAGAAGGATTACTGATAACAAACCTGTGTTAACATATGGACTGACATCTGATGACAGATTAAAGACAATGGACAACCAGCTAACCCATACTCTTCTGGTTTATAACCAGTAGAGCCAAAAACTGCATTTAATAGCAATATTACAATACCTAAAATTATCTCATTGCTGAAATTGCCAGCCCACAGAGAGGCTGATGGTTTTAGATAAGCCCTCAAAGTGAACTTGATAGGATGTTCTACTGCAGACTGAAGAATGGCTTTACAATTTGTTGGACTGCTACAATTAGGACCAAATCATCTATGCCCTCATTCTAGTCTAACACATATCGAAGGCAAATGATGCTGAAGGTGGAGTGAGATTACCAGAAGGCAGCTTTCATCATATAATCCAAACAGGAATGATTCAAAATGGCCCAAGATTCAGCAAAAGCCCTGACCTCATGAGCTTTAATTCATGAAAAAGAATCCCTCTCAGTGACCAAACCTCTTAATAGTCCACACCATCCACCTTGAGATGGCAGCTGCCAAAATATCAGATTAACTTTTAGAGACAGAAAAAGACGGCTATGACTCTTTCTTTGCTCTTTTGATTTCAACAGATTGAAATGTAAGACTGTAACTAGGCAAAGAAGTCTATCTTAATTGTCACCAGCACTGGAACGACTGAGCCTGGGGATTTCAACAGAAACTGGAGTTACCAAAAATAGTTGATGTCAGACAGAAATCCAGGCTCGCAAAGAAGTTAACCAAATCATAGTTACCATTGAAACATAAACAAACCTTCTGACTGACAAAGCATGAATTTTATTCCTCCCTGCTGATGCTAGGAAAGAAAAGGCGACTGCTCTATGAGTAATGTTCTTGAAGGAATCTCAACTCTAAACTTCCTAAGATATGCTTAGATAATGACATATGAATACAGGAGGGGTTCCAACTCTGCATGAAAAAGCAAGAAACTGGTTTCCAGAGCTCAAAATACCTGACCAGTTGTCGAAGATGTGGGTCCCACCCTATTCTGGAGACCATAAAGAACTTATGAGTATTAGAGATGGCTGCTCTATAGCCTTTAATGGTTGATGATCATTAAAGTTTTTCATTTAAGATAACAAAATATGTTTAAAAAATTTGCTGCCACAGTTAAAGGGTAGCAGATAGGATCAGTGCATTCCTTACTGTACCAATTACAGAAATTCTCCACCAAGCATAATAAAGTTTGGATGTCAAATGTCTTCTACCTGGCATGATGAAATTGGCACTCCTGCTCAAAAACTGTCCTGGCAGATATATCATTTGATGTGGAGGTGGAGAATTTGAGGAGTGCTGTGCAAGAAGGACCATATATACTATCATAGAAGATTCCTCCTTAATGGTAATTCCCTGCGATCTTTGACCAACAGGTGAAGATTGTTGGACCACAATTGCTGGCGCCAGTCGAGCTATCATGAGCTGCGACCTGAAAGTAATGACTCTGTAAAAAACTGGAGGAATTATTATGAAAAGATGGCAGCTGACCCCACCTCTGACTGAAGCCATCCACTACCAATACCTTCTGGTCTGGCAATGGAGAGACATAAAGAGGAAGCTTGTTGTTCAGCCTTGTAGCAAACAGGTCTTTAATGACATTCCCAACTGATGAAAATAGTCTCCCTACAGAATGGAGTAAAGACCATTCCACGAGAACTGCTCACCCGTCTGGACAAGCTGTCCATCAGAACATTCCTTTTGCTTGGACTCAGAGCATGATCACTTCTGAACTGTCCAACAAAGGTGATTCCAGACTTCCAAGCAGCGAGGTTCACAAGTGCTCCCTTGACCAATGAGGTATGCTACAACCAACATATTGTCCGTAGCAACCATGACACAGTGATGTTTCATATGGTTGATGCACCCTTGAAGTGAAAGAAAAACAGCCCATATTTCTAGATTGTTGATGTGATGAGAAGATTCTTCCAGAGACTACAGGCTCCGCAAGAAAACTCTCTCAAACTCTAGCTGAACTCCCCAGCTTGAATTTGAAACTTGTTCTGACTTATGCACCAACTTAGATGATGATGACATTTGGATCCTAAGGGAATCTGAGTGGTCAGGTAATCCTTGTGAGGTCTCCACTTTGCTAAACACAAGACCTGGTGGGACATATTTGAAGCCTTCCAGGCTATGTCTATCACTGCATTCAGAGTCCCCTGGAATACAGGTAGAGATGAGAAGACAACAATGTCTTTTTATCCAATCTTACCATGAGTACAAGTATTTGTGAGATTCTGTTGGTGAGAAAATGTATCTCCGTGTAAATAAAATAATGAGAAGGGACAAGTCCTGATTTCTCCTGATAGGAATATAATATACTAGCAGAGTCACTGTCTCTCAACAGAGTGACAGATCCCTTAGAAGGGCACAGACATGTATCGACCAGTTGTCAAAATAGCAGAGGTTGGGAACCTCCAAGCTGCTATTACACTCATCACTCTGGTGGAGACCTGGGGTGGGATCTAGGCCAAAAGGAATAGCCTGAAACTGTAAGATCTCCTGTCCCAGACAATACCATACAATTTCTGGTGGGCTGGAAAGATGGGGACATGAAAAAATACATCCCAGAGATCTAGAGAGACTAAACAGTCATTTGGGATGATGGCATTCTTGATGGTGGCAGTTGTTATCTTGAAATGGTCTTCCAGAAGGAATTAGTTAAGTGGAGAATGATAAATGAGTCAACATTTCCCTCTTTGAAACTTAAAAGGTTCAGGAATAAAATCCTGGATTTTGTAAGAGGTTCGGTGTCTCTACTACAGCCTTCCTTGAAAGGATGCACACCTCTTCCTGTAGAGGTAACAGGTGGGACTGGTGCAACCATATGGGGTTCTTTGAAAGAGGTACAGGATCCTAAAAGTAAAGCTGGTAATCCTGCTTTATTGTGGATATACCTACACATCATCTGTGATGTCCAACTAAACTTACGAAAAACATTTAATGTGGCATCTACTGGAAGGTTGGAAAGGGGGGCTGGGGGGGGGGGACTTAGCTAGAGAGAGCATGACTCCCATAGGACAACTGACTCCCTTGTTAGGAAAATAGGAAGAGTCTATCAACTTCCTCCCCTTGCCTTTTCAGTCAAGTCATCATCAGAAAGATGAGACGAGCTAGTTTCAAATTGGATCTGATGATTATGTTGGTTTCCATATTTACAACATTTAAGAAGGCCATAGACCTTCTGAGATAGAGAAATTTTCATCTTCACATGTTTAGCTGGACCTGGTACTGTGACCAAGAACTGCCATTGCTGATCCCTCAAGTATTAAAAGGCCAACATAAGGATTTGACCTCAAGATAATATCTCTGCATCAAGAAGGGTGGCCCACAAATAGCTTTTGACATGATCCAACAAAACCTTTGATGTCTCCAAGGCAGACCTGCCACGCCTAACAAGACTTTCCCAGTATGGCAGACAATATTTTTCCACACGTTAGACCAATTTTCAGTAAAGTGTAATAAAATGTCATCTACTGCTACAGTTGCTTGGAAGTTTGACAAGTTCAGAAGTGTTAATTTATGCAGTAAAGGCAACATATAAAAATGTAAAAGTTTGTAAAGTACATTAAGACCTTAATAACCTCTGGTTCAGTTTCAGGAACTGCAGATGCAAACCTCACAGAGGTCAATAGTTTCCTGCTAGACTCTCAACTTGATGTTATGTTTGTTCTAATTTCATTTGAGGGCATGAATCATTTCTCTTGCTGCTCAAATAGATATGACCTGATGTCCAATAAATGTAATTGCTGCCTTTCCTACTTTTATTTCCATGTACGGCCAAGAATCAGAATATTCGCTTTTAAAAGGTCAGTTGTCCTTTTTGTCATCACTGTGTCCTCATTCACAAACATTTTAAGATAATGCTATAATATACAAGCAGAAGTTTGATCACAAAAGTGTTTTGCATATGAAAGCATCTGAGGTACTCCTGTAAAATTTATCTCGCCAAACAATCAACTCCACTGAATCTAATATGACATCTCTGATACAGACCAAACCTGGACAAGCCAATATCAGAACTAGAAAATAATTGTTATGTATATTTAATTTAATTGTTTGTTTGTTAGTTTTAATTTTTTTTATTTCATTACATGTTACTGTAATGTAACATTATATGCTGGACTTGACCGTGTCCAAAATTGAGTTCATTTCTGCTTGACTTGCTTGACTTTTTAAAATTATTTTATTTCATTTATGTAAACAACTATTAATAGCTTCATTATTCTCTATGTGTATGAGCTTATTATCAGGATTATTATTCAGGTAAACAAGAAAGAGTCAATATGTTGATCAGGGTCAGGGTTTTGGAGATTCCTAAGTGAATTTTGTAGGCTATTGTGTTGTAAATAAACAAGGCTCATTAGATCATTCTAGAAAGTTATTTTCCATTAGGTAATGGTTGTTTTTAGAAAATGCTAATTGTGACCTGAGGTCAAGCAGAGAACTATATTATCTTGTGACTGTGAGGATTTTACCAGTCATGCTTTAACATCTAGCACTTTAAGTTGTATGATGTTGTGACCAGTTTGGGCTGAATTTTATTTTTCTTCAAATTATTGAATTCAACTGATTATTTTCTCTGGAAATACAAAAGTACTCTGACCAAATTCTTGGATAAAGACATTGGAATTTATACTGAATTCCAACCTGGAATAATATTTCTGTGATTCAACAAGAGACTGTTGATACATCAGCACTTCGCAGGCTATAACAGACAAGTCATCGCCTTCAATTTTGGATCTCTTCAGGACTTGAACTGAGTTTTATTCAGGACTTTATATTACTAGGATTTGTGTCTTTAATTCTTGGATTATTTTTGGATTTAATTTGCAATACTGTAAGTTCTTTTGTCTCATTTTTCAGTTTGTATTTTACGGAAATAAATTATTTGTTAAATTTTACAAAGCTTGTTGTCTTCACTCTTTTCTGTTACTTATTTTGAGAGCATAGACTTGTAACAATAACAATCTTATTATGCTTTTAACTATTATTCCACAAGTCTAGTTAAAAGGTCATTTCATTAAAACTGATGGTCAAATCATATGGGTTGGCAGGTGTACCAAAGCAGCATGCCTGCACAGATGGAAGTGCTGGGCATCAAAAGCACATGTCTCAGTAGTTTGGCAATAAGCTTTAACAATCTCCACAATGCAGTCAGAGATAATGGTTCTTTCTTCAGCAGACTGAAGGAGGCAGCTGAACAAAATTTGGCATGTAAGATTATGGTAACCAGCAAGGCAGGTCTATTTTGTCTCCTTCCTTGGCAAATCCTGAAAAAACAAAAGACAAAAGGATTTACCATACCATCTCCACTCTCAGGAGGTAGTGGTGAGGAGAAAGTGATTGGTGATTCCCTCTCAATGCCAGAGATGTGAGTCCGTTGGCTTTTCCTCAATAAGGAGGCCAATGAAAGTGGGCAAAAGCTACAGTGAACTTAGTCTACCAATCCATGGAGATATCACAAAGTCATCCATGGTATCATGGTAGAAAAAGGCACATTGCCACCTACCACTAGATGGTGTGAGTTTCCAAGCTCCATTAGATTTTAATGGGGACATTGACATGGAAGGGGTGTTGAGTTGAGCCCTTCTCTTATACAGGTCCACAAAACCTGAAGCCCAGTTCCCAAGGGGATTGAATGGAAGCAGAGAAAATGGGGTTATCTTATCAATCCCTCACATAAGACTGGTGGTTAAATCCCTCTATCTGGTCTGGAGAATCGTATCCAGAGCTTGGCACTTGGCCTTTGACCACTGGTACTTGGTACTCAGTGACCAGAGAATGAAAATTTTAGATCGGAACCATACACCATACTGAGTGATTTGTACCAGCACCTGGCGCCAGTTAACCCAGTGCTCATTTCCCAATGAGAGACACTTCATGCTTTCACTCGAAATATTACCCAGTGACTAGTACCCATTGCTTGGCACCCAGTGACAGACCTATGTCCATCACTGAAAATGTTTCCTGGTGCCTGTTACCCAGTGACTGGTGACAGACCTTGCATGACTGTCACCTGACACATTACCTGGTACCTGGTGAACATCAACTGATCCTCACTGACTGTCACCAGACACACTACCTGGTGAATGGAGCCTGGTCACCAAGCAATGACTGGTCAGATTATGTAGACCTTATTGGGAAGTCTCTGTTCAGTGAACGCTGAAATCCAAAGAATGAGATCTCCTGGATTTAAATCTAGGTCTACCTGAGCGAGAAGACAACCATTCTTCCCTAGCAATTGGAAGGTAGGATTTGCTACTGAATAATGACAACTTCACTATATCGGGACAACCCAAGGATGCTTCCCTTGCAGAAGCAGACACATTACTATGATGTATCAGTGATCTTCTTCCACACAGTAAGCAGGTGACTTTCTCTTCCAGACACTTCTTTTATGGAAACTGGCAACATCCCTAATTCGGGAAGCACCACAGACTCCTGCAATAAATGAAGGGCATCATTAAGAGATAAAAAGGAAAAAGCAAGTCCCTTCTTCCTGGCACAATTGGCACACCTTGTTGGATTACAAAAAACTTATGTCACAACCATCCATGCAAACATGCAAAGTGCATGCTAAACAGTTATGGTGTCTTATGCATGGGCTTTTAATGGCTGTATTTACCCACATCTTGAGACATTACTTGAATGCTGAAAGGAATATACACAAGCAATAGAACACAAGAAGCACCACTGCATTAGTGAGGTACTCTGAACCCTTAAAATCAACTAAGGAACATAGATACACAAAATTATAGCAAGGGCAGGGAGAGAAAATAACAAATACAGCACAACAAAGGATACAATGGACAGTAGAAATGCCAAAAGGTAACTTGGTGAGTAGGCAGAGACATGCATTAGTGAAAAAATTTAAGGAAAATGATCATACTCCAATTGTCAAAAGTGGAATAAAGCAACCGACTGGGATCTTGTTTTTATTCTATATGTCCAATTACTAACTGGAGTATGAAATAATCTCCTTCGACTGGTGATCAGTGCCACGAAGATACAAAAATGCATGTAGCCCCCCCCACTTAATGTATAATTGATTACATAGGTCAGCTCTGCTTTTACTAGTCTTTCTAGCCACAGTAAAAACTGTCTTCCTGGCAACAGTAAACAGTCTTCACTAGCCACAGTAAACAGTCTTCATGAGCCACAGTAAACACAGTCTTCCTAGCCTCAGTAAACAGTCTTCACTACCCACAGTAAACACAGTCTTCACGAGCCACAGTAAACAGTCCTCACAAGCCACAGTAAACAGTCTTCCTAGCCACAGTAAACAGTCTTCACTAGCCACAGTAAACACAGTCTTCTTAGCCACAGTAAACAGTCTTCATGAACCATAGTAAACATTCTTCCTAGCCACAGTAAACAGTCTTCACAAGCCACAGTAAACAGTCTTCTTAGCCACAGTAAACAGTCTTCATGAGCCACAGTAAACACAGTCTTCCTAGCCACAGTAAACAGTCTTCACTAGCCACAGTAAGCACAGTCTTCTTAGCCACAGTAAACCGTCTTCACAAGCCAGAGTAAACACAGTCTTCCTAGCCACAGTAAACAGTCTTCACTAGCCACAGTAAATACAGTCTTCTTAGCCACAGTAAACAGTCTTCACAAACCATAGTAAACAGAGTCTTCCAAGCCACAGTAAACAGTCTTCACAAGCCACAGTAAACAGTCTTCCTAGCCACAGTAAAGTCTTCACGAGCCACAGTAAACACGGTCTTCCAAGCCAGAGTAAACAGTCTTCACTAGCCACAGTAAATACAGTCTTCCTAGTCACAGTAGACAGTCTTCACTAGCCACAGTAAACAGTCTTCCTAGCCACAGTAAACACAGTCTTCACTAGCCACAGTAAACAGTCTTTCTAGCCACAGTAAACACGATCTTCCTATCTACAGTAACAGTCTTCACTAGCCACAGGAAACACTCTTCACTAGCCACAGTAAACACGATCTTTCTAGCCACAGTAAACACAGTCTTTTCAGCCACAGTAAACAGTTTTCAATAGCAAACAGTCTTCCTAGCCACAGTAAACAGTCTTCCTAGCCAGAGTAAACAGTCTTCCTAGCCACAGTAAACACAGTCTTCCTAGCCAGAGTAAACAGTCCTCACCAGCCACAGTATAGTCTTCTTAGCCACAGTAAATACAGTCTTCACTAGCCACAGTAAACAGTCTTCCTAGCTGCAGTATAGTCTTCCTAGCCATAGTAAACAGTCTTCCTAGCCACAATATACAGTCTTCCTAGCCACAGTATACAGTCTTCCTAGCCACAGTAAACACAGTCTTCACTAGCCACAGTATACAGTCTTCCTAGCCATAGTATACAGTCTTCACTAGCCACAGTATACAGTCTTCCTAGCCACAGTATACAGTCTTCCTATATACAGTATACAGTCTTCCTAGTCACAGTAAACATAGTCTTTGCTAGCCACAGTAAGCAGTCTTCCTAGCCACAGTAAACAGTCTTCAATAGCCAGAGTACATACAGTCTTCACCAGCCACACTAAATAGTCTTCAATAGCCACAGTAAACAGTCTTCATCAGCCACAGTAAACAGTCTTCACTAGCCACAGTAAACACAGTCTACACTAGCTAGATTAAACAATATCATGCAGAAAATAAATTCAGATAAAAGTGATATTGGCCCCTTTTCAAGTAAAGAATATTTGGCAATTTTTTGCTGTTATCATCTGAACTTCAAATTAGTTTAAAGTTTAGAATTTTAACTTTTACTTAGCACGTACCACCTGTACTGTGCCAACATATTCTGAAACTGCCTACCTACTTCCCTAATTCACCCACCTACCTACCTCAATGTACATACCTAAAAGACATAAAACAACAAGTATGTGATCAAGTTCTACAAGTTTACTTTTATTAGCCTCCAGTAGCCACGAAAAACATGTAGGAAATAAATTCAGACAAAAGTGATAAAGGTCCCTTTTCCAACTAAAGATACTTGTGGAATATTTTTTCTTTACAGCTGAATGTTTTGTCATTTAAAAATCCAAATTATAAATTTCAATTCTCATTATATAGCCACTGTGCTGACATATTGTGAAACCATTTACTAACACTCACAGAAACACATACACACACACACAAACACACTCACATACCTACTGTGACAGGGCATAAAAGACATAATAATAAAAAAAGATTTTTTTCTATGATGTCAAAGTGATGACTTCATAAAAACCAGATATTAATGTTGCTTTTCTGTTTGAAAAAATCATTGTTCTTAAAGCCTACTTGACAAGAGATTTTCACTGTCCTCCCTAAAGGCCAGATTTTACAAGTAACACTGCAGACTCTAAGTAACCTTGGAGTGACAGCAAACAGTACATAGTTCATGCATCAGTAATTACCTTGATTAGCCACTACAGATGAGACCTCCCATGAAAAGCATGCAGTATGCCGTCAACTATCTTAATTGCTATATTCATTCACATCTACAGTAAAAGCATACACTGAAGGTCACAGTGACCTCCACAAATGTTAAGAGTTTAGAAGTGAGGTGCACCCAATTATAGTTTCATGATTGAAACAGATGCACCCACTCAACAAGTTGCACTCAGAGCAAGAGATTCTATATTGAAATGTGCCCCAGTAATCAGTATATCTGACAGTAAACTAACTGTATTAAGTGAAGCCATCTGGTAAGCCCCCAATTTTTATTTTAAAATAACCCAATCAAAACATGGAAAATCTTGCATGCCAGAACATTTTGCCTTATTCCATTCAGCATAGCATTGCTTTTAAGAGCATTTAATCATAATAAATCAACGTTAAAGCGGGACTCCATTATTTGAGAGAAAGTACTTTATGAAGCCAAAACTGGGCAAAGCTGGAGAAATAGGGAGAAGTTGGTGTACAAACTCAAAATATTCACTGGAGTATACTATTTTTGCATATTTTCATGTCAGATGATTAAAATGCTGATGAAATACTATAAGAAGTTTATAAAAATATTAACACTTTAATTGCTTCATTATAGTTGTTGCAAAACATAAAACGGTTCAAAAATAGGTTACAGTCAAAAATCTGCAAAAGATTCCATACCAGATAGCTAATGTTCCTTTCTATGAATGATTAAATACTGAATACAATAATTCATTTTTCTTTAGTAATGGACCTAAATATTTCCATGAAGCCATAATTCGTTTAAGAATAGGCTACATAAATTCTATTTTTAACTTGTTTTTCATGATCATGTCTGAATTTTCACCAGGAAAATTTTCCATAGAAATGCAATGTAATTTCTGGTATTTATGATCATTAAATTAGCACCAAAATTTACAAAAGAACATAAAACATCCTTTTCTATATTTCCACATTCTTCTCTGAAGGGGAAAATTTACAAAAGGTTAACATTTGACTCTAATTATCTTTGTACTGAATGGAAACAAAGAGGGTGAAGGCAATGACTTGAAAGCTCGCCTTTACAGATCACACACATCTCACCTCACTCAGTGAGCTTACAAATCTTGGCTTGACCAATGTAGGTATATGAGAAAGCTTGCCAGTAGCTTCCCATGGTCAGTACTTCTATCCTGGGTCTTCCTGTCTATTCCTCAATTAAATATACTGGCTGTCATGTATGACCCATGTTATGAATATCTAATTTGTATTTGTTAGTTTTCTTCTCTCCATGATTATATGTTATGTATAATTGTATTTTGGACTTGACCTTGTCCATTATCAAATTCACTGTGTACCTGACCACCAATTTATATTTTATAAACAACCAATACATGGTTAATATTTCTCAATGAACATAGGTTAAATATCAGGATCATTATCAATGGAGGTAAATATGTTTATTTATGTCTGGGTCTAGGACATTGGAATTCCTCAATAAAGAACCTGTTGTTCCTAAGGGCTATTCCATTAAAATATACATGGAACTGGGGGAAAGCAGTTTTGAAATTGGGCAGCCACCAAGATGTGATTAAGGCCTTTCAGGAACCACTGACAGAATGTACTGAACAAAAATCACCCACGAACAGAACTTTTTTTGGTTTGGGTATATATATATATATAACTGGGGTCAGTAAGCATAAACATACATCTACTAGCTGGTAAATCATAAAAATCACTTGTGTTGAAATGTCTCTGTTCAATAACTTAACAAGTAATTTAGTCATTTACTTACTTTATTTATTTGGATCGATCAAAATTGTTAATAGTCATGGGTTTTTTTTGTTATTAATGTGAGATTTGTTCTCTACACACGTTTAAATATCTCAACAAAAGTGTTTATTTTATCCACCTGTCTTGCACTCTGTGCTTTCTGTGAACCAAAATGTTTAAAAAGTTTAAAGCTGATCACTTTTCCTATTTTACAAGAATATGCACATGAAGTAAAATCAGAAAATTAGATCTCCACTTTGGGGTCAAGTTATGTTGACCTATGTTATTACCATAATTGCTAATTTTATCAGCCACTCATATGAAGTCTTATATCTTCGTATTTGGGAGCATTATGGCTTAAGAGCATCCATGTGTGCCGAATGGTCACCAGAATATAACCCCTAAGTGGTTGCTGTCAGATCTTCACGTAGGACTGATTTTAATCAGATTGGTGCAAGAAGACACTTGTTATATTGTGTCAGAAAATCACAAAAACCCTGATGTGTATATGTATGTAACTGTTATTAAAGTTCATAAATTGCACTTGTGTTCTTTTGGTAAACATTGTATTTTCAAGATTAATGTTCTAAATCTAATGTGCATTTCTGTAGGACTATCTCTAGCAGTCCAGCTCCAGTTCAGTCATCATGTTTATGTTAGTCATACTGTACACTGCCAGACTATTGAGAGCCAAAGCTTCCCAATATAAAATACAAACCAAAATCTGGCTATTAATTAGAAATTTCGTTGCAACATAAGGCTTTGTTAAGTATGAGCATCTCTGACTTAGAGTGAAAAACTGGCACATTTGAGTGATGACTGGTGTTAACAAAAGTTGTTAGGGTTGCAGAGAAAGAGCATTTAACATGTCGAGGTGTATATTGCAAAACCATGACATGAATACAGGATTGCTACAATGTCTACATTCTACATTGTATCTTCTCTTTTTCCATAACATTTAGCACATATGAAATGCTATTAGCATAGACTGTCACTCCTCTGCCTTAAATGCTACTCTACTACCACTCTACAATCCTGTTTGTAGAAGATCAAAAATTTTATAGACAAGGTCACTATATACATTATATGCAATATTTCTACAAAATTATGCATGGCTCTGTATACCTTATTTTTTAGAGCTGGGAAGGGGTCTACATAATACTTCAAAAGAGCATTCAATTTAACATCTTTATTTCAAAATATATTACCAAAATGATTTCTTACATCACTGTTAAAATGTTGTGTCCGTTCTTTAAGAAGATATAGACAATAAATTGTCCAACCTTCACGTAAGAAATTTAAGTTTGTCAAGAATATGCATGACCATGAGTAATTTGAGACCCAGTAAAGTTAACCAACAAACTTAGAACTCAATATTTTTTTTATGACAACTCCATCTGAACATGAAGCTAATACAAGCAGTGTTGACCCTAACCCTTGTATCTAAATTCACATTTGCCATCTTACAGATCACAAATACAAGTACATGTACCTAGATTATAGCTACAGGCTCATGGCAGCAAATGTGATTTCGAAAACTGAATGCTCTGGATAACTGACATGTTGGTACTTCAGTTACATGTATGACATTAACATGTACAACAATGACCAATGCTCAATTAACATGTACAACAATGACCAATGCTCAATCTGAAATTCCATAAACATCAATAAATGGCATCCATAAATAGCAAACTTTCAATTCTGAACATGTACTCTGGTATTTTGAACTGCTAAAACAAAGTTAATAGAAATACCAATAGAACCAGTAAACCTTTCTTCTTTCAACATTTTACATCTTGACAAATTTAAGGGATTCATAATTTCTAAATTCAAAGTAAGATCTTTTTAGAACTGGCAAGTTTTTCAAGAAATCCCTTTTACACATCATAATGCCTTGGGCTCACTGTAGTAGATACCTGTAAAATAAGAAAAGAACTGATAAGCACTATTAAAACCTGGAAATATAGGAGATAACCCCTAAACTACACATACTTAAATCCTGAACATAATCAGTCAGTGGTTACCAGTGTTGTAACTATGTTTAATGTTGTGATACAAAAATGTGACCCCACATTTCAGCAGAAGTGAACAAGAGACTAAAATATATGTCAAATAATGTACTCTTCACTGTAATTTATCAACATGTGACATAACATTTCAATGTACAAGTTGAATGGCTTTTAAAACTACCTGCTGTTGAATGAAACTCTGTCAACACCACTGTATTATAAACATGAATCCCCTCACCAATTGGATTGGTAGTGCAATCAGAGTTAACAGCATACAAACTTTTGTTGAGATGCATACATATACCAATGTTTATCATAAAATTTTTAAACAGGAAATCCTTCAAAGAAGACTTGATATTTTGTACAATTTATTAACATCACTTAAATAAAACAACCATTGTTTGATTTTGTACCTGTTGGATACTCTCTGGCTTACTCAATTCTGCATCAAGTACTGAACTATATTTGGTGGCCTTTTTTTAAGAGCAGCGCTTGCATTGTTGATGGCAGTTTCTTCCTCAGTAACCTTAAGTTTAGCTTCTGTATCCTACATGTCAACATGAACAGAAGTTGGTTTGTTCTAATGTCACCAACTGGTCCACCACAATGTTGCTCGATATAACAGGAGAGTTGTCTACCCCTTCCAATGAAAAATAGTAAGGTTGGGCAAGAAATATGGTAAGGTATCTGCTTTCAGTAATAAGGTGATTAAAAATATTAAAAATATAGACACACCTTATTTATTAATGGATAAGATGTCTGCTTTTTCATTAATGCTGCATTCTTCTTGCTACAGAATAACTTTGAGTTCAGTTGTAAATATATAACTGCTCCTTGCAGTCAAACGGTATTAATATCTACTTGTTAAGAGGTCTACTATATGAACCTTTAATTCTTTACAGCTCAGCTGCACTGTGCTGTCTTTTGTTGCAATGAACACTATTTTCCTTTGACACCATAACAGACTCAGCAGTTTTAGCTCCTTATCTAAATTCAGTATGGTTTTTCCTTATAACAGAAAAACACCTCTCACATGCAGCATTACTGTGAGAAATTGTCAATATTCCCAGCATGACATATGGTAAATACTTGTTGTTGAGGTTCCCATTTGAGCCTTTCTTTTTAATTAACATATTCCAATGTTCATATATTTCTGTCAGTTTCTAATTCTTATAGTGAGACAAGTCATCAACCTGGTATTCAATAAATTCAAGTTCAATTGAATATGTTGTACTCATGTGGCATAACTGATGGATATCTTTCAATAAAGTACTGAACAGACTGAAATTGTGCTTGCTCTCTCATCTCAGTATCACAAACCTCAGCATGTTCTAGCAATTCTTCTAGAGGAAATTTGTTTTTGGTGCAAGTACAAGCAGTAATGAAATAGCTTCTTACACTGCAGTAAAATTTTATGTGTGCCCTCTGGCAACCTACCTATATTTCTTTTCTTGTAATCCCTAAGTTCAGAACCAATAACCAGCTCAGAATCATCTTTCTGCTGTGTGCTATCACTAAATGGAACCAAGTACAGTCTTATCCTTCATGGAAGCTGGCTTCATAAATCTAATTAATAAATTTCTCACCAAATCAAGCAAATTGTTTTTTAATTGATGATTCAGTGGTCAGTCTTGCTGAAGCAGTAAATTAACTTTGCCAAATACTGGAATTTTATGTTTTAAGAACATTTTCACAAACAACTTGCTTGCATGATCTGCCACACTTATTTGTAGATTATGCTCCACAATGAATTCACCAAAGAGAGTTTCTACATTCGCAACTGCAACATCTAAATTAGAGAATTCCTTTTTGGCCTCAAAGAACGATTAAAATTTCTTTGATGAACTTTGCAAGGCAGCTAAATCCTTGTGTTTCCTTGTAGAAACATGTCTTTTTTTTACAATCGTCCTTTCCTCCGTGTGCTACACTGATATTCTGACTGTATCTATTACAAAAAGGCAAAGGTTTCACCTTTTTGATCCCTGGATAACAGTGAAAAGTTGTGTATATTCTGGTTTGAACTTCTGTGCCCATTGTTTTCAGGAAATTTTTCTTGGTGGCTCATCACTGGAGTCAGTTTCATGAGCTTGTTTCTTTCTTTGGCGCCATATTTGGTTACCCTAATATCAACAGTCGGATCATCTGCTGCCTTTTCCGTCAAGTGTAGAATGAAACTTCAGATATAATTCATCGCCACTGAGTACTATAATCCGAGCTACTTTCGTTCATATCATGTTACAATATGGTGGCAGAAGTACAAGGTCACAAGTCGAACAACCTCTGTCTTTGATGTTGCGCCAGAGGCAAATCACCAAACACATAAAATTGATGTGTATTCCTACAATGTCTTCTGAGGCTATTTCACAACATCACGGAAGAGGCCAAGTGATGTTCCAATAGTAATACCGGATCCAAACGAAAACAATTCTGTAACAAAATTTACGAATTTTACTGAAAAACATAAGGGAAAGAAGGAAAATTGTAATGGCATTAAGTTACCCATGAAAATTGTGAGTCTTACGCCAATATCGTAAGGGTAGGCAAATCTGAAACAGTACTGACTCTTTCTTGGATTTCTTTTGGGAAATGCAATAAAATGTTATCCAGGCTATGACAGATGGAGCAGTTATATTTTTAAACTATTTGGTTTTTTAGTGATTTAGCACCTGAGCATTTGAATAAAGTGCCTTGCCCATGTTGACATTGATTGGGGGGGGGGAAGGACTTTTAACTTAAGCTCCATATATGTGTGCATGTGTACCAGAGATATAACAGACATGTTCAGTGATTAAATAAATGCTGTAAGGAATCACCCATTATCAAATTTCTATCATTAAAAATGGGGCAAAAATTCCTGTTCGGGTTTCTGAAAGTAACATTTTGTACTATCTAAAATAAAATAAATTACACAATAATTTTGTAAAAATAATTAAAATTTCATGCAGCCATTCCAACCTTTACATTAAAAAACCGACAAAAAACTAAAACTATTTTGTCTCATCATCACTGCTGGACTAATAATTCCCACCCACCCCCACCCCTTCCAGGGTGTAGTTATTATTATCCCCTCCAGAGTGAGTACATATTCTTTTGCTTATTACCCCGCCTTCAAACACCATCAATTTTGGTTGCATTCTGAATCAAATGGGAGTTTCTTTAGTAACACGGTCTCTATATTTGCATGAGTGAGTCCCTGTTTTCAAGCACAAGATGTCATCATTCACTGTTTGATAATCACACTAGTTCTGCAAATTTTGGGGTTACATTTTTATTTGTTCATTATTTTTAGAAATATTAAAACTGTACACTGCAAATATTGGATGTAGATGACACAGTTTTGACTGCCATGCATCTATCCATTCTGAAAACCAAAAAATGACATAGGGGTTTGTGTAGTTGGTTACAATTTATTTATCAGTTATATATGTACTATAAAAAACTACAAGGGAGGACACTTCTCTCCCTTTTCGCATGATTTGTATGGCAGGATCACCCCCGCTTAATATTCAAGTACAGTATGCTGAATGGTTGACTGCCCTCTCATTGGCCAAACAAAAATGATGTACTGCACCTATTTATAATAATATATTTTTTTCCTCGGTGCTTTTAATTTTTAAAATTGGTACAAACAGCAAATAGGTTTTATTGTAGCTTTAATAAAGTTGTCGTCATTAAGTGTGTATGTACTACTTGATTTTATCCCCGCCCACCCCACAAAAATATTCAAACTTCAACCAACCCACCCCATGTGTACATACAAATGGCCAGCCCCTAACAAAAAGTTTATTCCAAAGCCAACACAAGATTCACGCTGAAACTAAGATGTGAACTCAAAATGATCCAAATGTATTCATTATGTAAGCCATTCAAATACATAAAAAATAGGCATGGAATGTAAAGCAACAACTATGTTATATGCTATGTATATTTTGGAGATGATGAACATACCAAAAAATTGGTGTACTGTCCAAAAGTTTAGCCACTTGACATGCACACAGACAAAATCTAAACATAAAGCTGACAATGTTTAATTCAACCTGCTACTATTATTGTGCTTAAAATTTGTGGAGATGGCAAGATACTAAGCAGAAAGTTGCAATAATCATCCACTTGTATACAAGCCACATCTGACCACATTGTTACCTATTAAAAATCTGAAACATCAATGAAAACCCCCCCAACACATTTTGACTCAGATCACCCAAAGTTACTTTTTAATTTGGTATGCATAGTATCATTTCTATGCAGAAATAACTGGAAGAATGGGTGAAAACTGATCTATTACTCACCAACTCATTGGTTTCAAGATAATTTTCTTATTTTTATTCTATAACCTTAACTTCCTTACCATATACTGTCACTGATTACAATATTTCAAATGTATCTTTTAAACAGTAATTAAAAAAAATTAATACCACTGAATGCAACTAGTTCATTTAAAGTGTCATATAAGAATACTTCATACAAACATACAACAGTAATGCCAATGTTATTATGCTATGCACTTCTTCCATTCCAACTTTAAAGCATCAACAATCAGAATATTTCTCTAATAACTGTTAAATAGTCAAATTTTGTGAAGCTGTATTCCAAAATATCAGAATTATCTATTGCAACTGGAGTTGGAATGATTGCATTTTGGAATTAATATCTCCAATGGAGACTCCATTACACACAAGCATTTGTTTCTGTCTGCAGGAAAAAAAAAAAAGAAAACTGGTGAACACTCCTTCAACCAATTAACACAGTCTGCCCCCTTGCCGATTCTGTGCATGTTGATCATCTTGAGTTAACTGGATGTAGTGGGGTACATGTTGTTATAATGGTTACTGACTAACAGAAATGAGTGTCTATGACAACAAAGTTCATAAAGATTGAATGACAGATTTTCACTAGTCTTTTACCACATCTGAATTAGCTTACTGAAAAAATAACTTACCTCTAAGGCAGTAAATTATTTCTCAAGGCTGTGCTTTCTCAACCAAATACCGATTTCTTCCACGGTTGAAAACATATCTCACTGCCATTACTGTCACAATCCGGCTACACTCGATTCTTTTTGCAGCGCGCATTATATCAGATCTGAATGATGCAACTCAAGTCTCAAAAGACTAAAATTAATGTGGCAGCATAATTTATACTTTCATTTTGTAAGGAGATTTAGTCAAAATCTGCTAGTTTTCCTCATGGTTAAGAAAATAAACACATAGATTTTCAATCTGTTTATGATTAGTAAAACTACAAATTTCAGTGTCACATGGTAGACTTTCCCTGACCTATTTATAGCTGACCAATGAGAATGTTTTATAGTTATATTGTCCAATCCAAGTTACCCTTGACCAGAAACAGTGAAAATAGGGCATGCATAACAAAAAATATGAATCTGATGACCGGATATCTAAAGTGGACATTCTTGATTACATTTAGCTTGCACTTTTAGACAGACTTCCAGAGCGAGTTATTTCAACCACCTATAGAAGCGATTTTACTGAATAATCAAGCAGGGACAGAAGCAATTTTGAAACTAAACTACCCTGGCATATATGTTTTTAAAAGTGCCATCCATGGGTCCCATGTTATGTTTTAATGAAACAGCCTTGATGTTTACCATATTCTTTTATTATAATTTTAGTACTGTCTTGTTGACAATTTGGAATTTTCCAGAAACGAACTTCTGACCATCATCCTGGTCCTATTTTTGTGTCTTATCTTTTTATAAAATGTTGTTTACTTGGGCAATTACTCATTCTTGCATTTAACACTGAGGCAGAATCTGTCTAACTGTTGTGTTCATTATTTTCATTTGGATAGAATTATTAAAATTATTATTCGCTGGAAATAAAAAGTGCTCATCAATAATGACCAGAGACTCATCAACACTTTCAATATTTGAACTTATCTGGAATACCACTCAAATTTTGTTGGAACTTTATACAACTGAACTTGTGATAAATCGTTTAGGACTATTTGGGATTTAATTTGCATTACTGTAAGTTCATTTTAAATTTTCACATAATATTCTAGTGACAAATATTATTTGTTGAATTTTACAAAACTTGGTTTTCACTCTTTTTCCTTAGTTTAAGTCCATAGAGTAACAATACCTATCATGTGCTAAAAAATGGCATTAAACCACAGAAATGAAAAAATCACATCATTACATGCATTCACATTATGGACTTATTAATTTCTGCATAATCTTTTTCTTTTCTTTTCCAGCATTATTTTCTTTGAATTAGTAATTGTGGAGTCAGGCTACAGCACTTTTTCTACAATTCTGGGTCATGGTTATTTTACTTGACCAGGAAATTGCAGTAAACCATGCTACATTCTGCTCTAAATTATGCATTTTCTAAGATGTCTCTGTAATCTACTCACATTAGTGTGTCCAAGTTCCATCTGTATTGTTCCAAGTCTCTTTAACTGCCATCCAGAAGGGTTCACCTGATCGAAATCTCCCAGTCCAATCTTGTGGAAATAACCCAGAGCTCCTCGCCTATGGTCAGTTTCATTCCTCATGCTGAAAGAAAGTCAATATTTTGTAAAAGAATGAAAGAACCAACAAAGAAGCATGTCATCATGCTTTGTCTGTTACCCATTTCCACATTTCCCCATTCCCATCAACCCCAAAACCAAACTTTGGGAGACAAAACATAATATAGCAACTTTAAACATATAGCCAAGTGCCTTAAAAGGACTGACTGACTGCAAAAAATTCCCAGGAATCAACTACTTACAAATCCGTATATTCTGTCCTTTACTTCTTTTAACTGTGAAGTATTGAAACCATCTCTGATATTCTTGAGAAACTCAACACATCAAAGTAGACCATAAAAATAATTTCTTGTGTGTCAGAGTCAATATGTTAAGTTGTGCTGTACATGAAACCTTTGTGATGGCCTTTGACTGTAAACATTATATAATGTACAAAATCAATGAACTTGTCTTTGATACTATAAAGACAAACCACAGGCAAAGTATAATTAAATTCATCATTAACTAACATTTTAAATAGAAGAAGTGAAAAACAAGTTATTAAGTTGGTATTATTCAGGAAATTCTTCAGTTATATCCACATACTGGGTTTGATAATGGGATCCAGTGGACATTGTGGAGTCAACTTGAGGACCTGGACTTTGCCGATGACCTAGCGCTCTTGTCCCTCAGTCAGCAGCAAATGCAGGACAAGACCGACGTACTGGCAGCCACATCAGCACAGGTTGGCCTCAACATCCACAAAGACAAGACCAAGATCCTCAAGATCAATTATGTCAGTAATAATCCAGTCATACTGCATGGAAGTTCCCTGGAAGAGGTGGAGTCCTTCACATACCTGGGCAGCATTATCAACCAGCAGGGTGGCACAGACGCAGACATCAAGGCAAGGACCAGAAAGGCAAGAGCAACTTTCATACAGCTCAAGAACATCTGGAGCTCCAAAGAAATTTCCTTGACTACCAAGACCAGACTGTTCAACTCCAACGTGAAGTCAGTAATACTGTATGAAGCAGAGACCAAACATTTTGCTTACTGTCTGACCTAAATACAACTGATAAAAGCATGCAATTAACATAAAATACAACAACCCACATAATGTGACATATACTAAACATTTATTCAAAGTGAAACTACTTCCAACAATTCTTTTAGAAGGAGCAATTTATTTATAACTTGTAACATTTTTCTGCACAGATACATAGCTGCCAACCCCCAAGTACAGAAATACTGACTGCTTATGATAAAAACACTGAATTTCAGGAACAAATACTGATTTTTAAAACTTTAATGCATATGTAACTATTTACAACATCTACAACCATCAGTAAAGTAGGACAGTACCTTACCTAATTATTTAATGTCAAAGTTGCATGTGTTGCACTCTTGCATCTTCTGAATGGGGAACCCTGTTCCATTTGGGTGCCCATTTAGTAAAGTGCAAGAGTGCAACACACACTCACAGGCTGTTTATAGGAGCCTTTTCCACACCTTTTTTTCAATCATTATCAATTCCAAGGTACCATCTTTCATTGATGATCTGAATTCTGTGTGATTTTCTATCTGAACTGTTATCATTCTATCACACAAGTAATCCTTTGCGATTTTACTGTCTGGAAAATGTGTGCAAAATAAATCGCCAGCAACACTAGTAACTGAAAGAGGAAGGTTCATTTCTAAAAGAAATGTAGTAAACCAAACTTCAATCAAATTACATCTAGGTTCTCTCTGGTATTTAAATATGTTGTAAGTTCAGGCTGTGTTGTTGATGATGAAGCAGCAAGCAGATGTTTATTAGCTTTTTCATGCTCTATCATGTCATGGGCACCTCCATGCCCAACAGTGAAATCACATTACACAATTTGCAAAACATGAAGTTTTCTCCTTTACTATATGGTTTCACAAATCAAAACAAGATGGCACAATTGTCCGTCCAATTCTGTTTTCTTTTCATTCCTAGAGAAAATTCTGACTCTTCTGCTTTCCTTTTCGACATGACTAGAAGTTGAATATTACAAAAATGAGATACAGTGATAGTGGTAACTGTTTATGTAATCCAAAATGGTGGCTAAAGACAGGCATGGTAGCCTCAATTTCAAATGAACCAATGATATTTTAGAACTCTTTTCCTATATGCATGCGATACATTTTCTATCAGAATGGAACTGAGCGCCTGTCCAAAACAGAAAATTGCAAGGAAATTTTTAATTAAATTTGTAAATATTAAAAATGGATTTTTAACAAGAAAAACATACACCTGTATTCAGGTCCAAAATACAGGACAAAAAAATATGGGAAAAAAATGGGACACTTGGCAGCTATGCTTATACAGTATTAAAAATATGCCAACAATATCTTCTGTCCAGGGCTTTGGCCACAACATACTAATCCTCTTCTTAAGTTGATTATTCTTATTGCTGATTAAGTTTGTGTATTATCAGAAAATCTCAAGTTTGCTTATTTTCCTTATCGTTCTAAGACTGGGCAACTTGCAATTTTCTCCTGCTACTTCATTTAATACTGAAACCCCTGAATTATATACTGCAAGAAGTACTTCAGCACAATCTGCACATCACTGCCACCATGTTTGAGGTCAGACAAGTTAACATGTGGCACGATTTTCTTTAAAAAACTATACACTGGTCTGCTAACTAGCTAGCTTATTAAAAGAATGAATCTGTGAGGCAAAGTTCAAACTTGATGAAACCGTCTGTTTTCTTGGAAATGGGTCATATACATCTGCTATAAATAGCAAATAAGAAAAGTACTCTTACTCTATTCTTATGCAAGAGTCATCTTTTAAGAATATTTTCAAATTTATATGAGTGGATTTAAAGAGGTGGTAATAAAAATGATCAAACATCTTTTTATTGCTTTATTATTTTTGATTGTACCCAAAAAGCATAATTCATAAAGAGACAAGCATAAAATGTAACCTGGTGAAATAACGGTTAATGATTATGTCAAAAGTATAATGGTAGGCATATATGTGTCTGATTGGCACCATTTTCATTCTGGACGAACAGGACACCATTTAGGACCAACAAGACATCATAAGAAGTCTTCTGGTGGAAACCTGATGTTGATATGACTTCTTGTTTTTGAGAAGTTACAATAACAACATTTTCAAGATGGCTGTCATGGTGGCAATATTGGTTATTAGATAGGCACCATTTCCATCTTTGGTTCTGCTCTACAATTTTTATGTACTTTTGAGAGATCATTTGCACTGGCAAGATACAAATTGGAAAGAATGTTGGCATACCTCCATACTACATGGATGTGCTGTTACTAAAATGTCTTTACATGTGGTAGTTATGGAAATTATGCACTATTTAAAGCAAACAGCTGATCAAAATGGCTCCTCCCATGTTTTTGAAAAGGGGGCTTGAAGTCTTAAGTCCCAAGTACCCTAATTGTAGCAGTTATTAAATTAGGGAAAATGAATTTTGTCACATTAGACACTACCACCTTTTTCTAAGTGCAATAAATGAACTATAAACTATATCAAAAGTTTTTCAAAAAGTCATTGGTTCACTGTCTTTTTCCTGTTTTATCACTGAGGTTCAGGTAGTAAAAATGACCAAGTGGAGCTAGCAGTCTTTTGAGACCCAAATCATACACCAAAATAGAGGAATTACTTATTTTAACAATACTTAACATGTACAGGGTCTTTTTTTTAAAAAACCAGATAACCAGTGAGGAAAACATGGGAAATTCTTATTGCTTTAAAACTCAAACCTCATGCAAAGTAAGAAGCAGTGGAGCCAGACCTTTAGGACCATCATAACAGTGATCATATTGAAATTCACAGTACCAAATATTTGTAGCAACACTGATTTCTCACCTTGGGTCAAAGGAATGAACTTCACATCCATATCTGTGTACAATGTCATCATCAAAGCTGTAGTCATAATTAATCCTGAAAAAAGCAAACAGAATGTGCAACCACAAGATAAATATTTTTGTTTATATGAAGCAAGGGTGAGATGATGATGTCTTGGAGTGAAAAAAATTGACAAGGATTTCTAGCAAGTGTAATATTTTTCCTCAAAAGATAATAGTGCACTGACCATCTAATATTCATGCCGATATAAAGTGCTGACTGTACCATATATACTTTCTTACAAAATTGAGTCAAACTGCAAACAACAAAGATCTGGATCTGTCATAACATGCACCACCAGTCAGGGTCTCTCTTGTTTGTTCTACTGACTACTCCTAACAAACTGCACAGACCCATATCTGCTGGTGCATTGTGCAAACACTGAATATGCTGCCCCTATTGGCAGTATGGATATGGCATAATATAAAGTACAAATGATGCTGAGTGAAGTTAACTGCAGATTAACACAGTCATACTTGAACTATATATGCTGCACTTGTCAGAGGGTGTCGATATGGCATAAATACAATGCATATAAAATGTTGTTGTTGTTGTTGTTGGTGTGGGGCTTAACGCCATTTTTTAGCACACGATAGGCTATACATGGCGGCCAGTATTAATGGCGGAGGAAGAAACCGGGAAATCCCCGGAAAGAACCACCGACCCACGAGATGCTACTGGCAAGCTTTCTCACATATCTACATTAGCCGAATCCTAGACTCGAACCCACGCAGACAGAGGTGAGATGGCAGTGATCCGTAACGGAGAGCGCTTTAGACCACTCGGCCACTCAGGGCCCCGCATATAAAATATTAATGTTGCTGTGTATAATTTTATACTTGTGCTTCAACTTAACATGTTGTGACAGCTGGTATAAAGCCAGGTGTAATCATGTGCAAATTAATGATGTTTTGTTTACACTTAACATGCTGCATTTATTAGCAGGTGTGAATCAGGATTCTCAACAGATTTCAAAAGTAAAGTCATTTGACCCTTGACACTAAAGCTCAAGAGTCAAAATGATCTAAAGTCAAAAATGAAATCTCAAGAGTCATTTGTTTTTTAGTCAATTTCTCAAAGCTGGGATTGTTTGTTATTTGTGGAGCAAACTGATGCTCTTATGTTAAATAATGGGGAAACACTTGTACAGTATTTTGTAACTGATGCTTAAGATTTCTTACAACTTTAAGAGATTTATTCTCATTCTCCTCAATAGCAGGTCGTTTCTTAGACAAAGACAGGAATGAAAACATGCTTCTCAAGCCCTTTTGATTAATTAATACAAGAAAGTGTATGAAAATTCAATTAAGATGGAAGAAAGGTATATCATAGTTTTAAAAATAACATCCACAAGCATTTTAAGTTTCATTCACAAGATCACTGATGACATTGTGATTATTAAGTTTCAAACTTAACAGCTATTAATAGTTTCTGGTGCAGATTTCCTCTTGAATAATTTTATTTTTGCAAAGATTGGAAATGTTTTCTCTCTATCAGTAATAGAATGTGGCAATGATAAAACAACCATACTCAGCCTGAAAGAAAGATAAAAAATTTCAGTTTTTCTGTGGCTGGGTTTTTAAGTTGGAAAATGCTTTCCAATACTCCTCCAAGCTAAGTTCATCCTAAGGAGAAAGTTTTGGAGTTGGTTGCTCTTTTAACTCATTTCTCAGTGCAAGATAGGCAGCCAGTATAAATGGTGATGGAAGAAACCAGGAAAGCCGCAGTACAGCAAAGCCCAAGATTCAAACCCACGTGGACAGAGGTGAGATGGCAGTGATCAGTAAAGGTATGCACTTTACACCATCAGATGTGTTCTAGTGTCATATTTCTTAGCCAGTTGGTTTTCTGCTGTTTTTCTTTTTGTTCTTTTAACACTGGGAGAAAAGCTTGTTTCAGCATTTTGACACAAATTTAACTAAAACATTTATCATCCTCCCTTTGACATTTCTCTATAAACATCTTGAGCAATGCAAGAACAATTCAACAATACAAGCAATGCAAGAACAATTCAACAATACAAGTAATGCAAGAACAATTCAACAATGCATGTAATGCAAGAACAATAGAGTACAAGAGTAAGGCAATCGATTAACACCTTGTCATGTCAGGCTTCATAACCATATTACCACACATTACTGCACCAGTAAAACATTTCCAGTCTCCAGTAGACTGATTCCCACTTGTTTCTATAATCTGGGACGAATATGCACAAATATATTGATTCATTGTCTTAAAGTTCTTTGTTTTTCTAAAGATATTGATGTAACCGTAAGATGCATGATATACAGCCTTTAAAATGCAATTTTTGTCCTACTACAGGTAGAATCACAGGCTGATGGGCAATCAAACACAGAGATGGATTCAAAAGTTAATTCAATCAAATCATAATTTATTTCCTCCTCCTCTAATATAAATGTCAAAGATAATTGTGAAACAATCTAACCTTGATTGAGTTATACCCACCTGAGTGTGACATCTGTAACCTATTGGGTTCATATTGATTCTGCATAGGGTGTAAAGGTGTAAACAGTAGTCTAGTATATGTTGTTCACTGGCGCATACAGTTTATGGATAGTGAACACTCAATATGAAATTATGCCAGAGGGGAATCAAGGGAAAGCAAATTTTTAAGTGAATTATGTTTCTCAGAGAATACTTACCCAATCACAGTACGAGAGAGATATTAGCCTACTGCCTTGCAAATCCAGCCATACTAAAGACGAAAAATGTCTTATCTTGTCTAGTTTTAGAGAGACAAAGAGCAGTAACTCTTGCCCATTACCTCCCCTTGATACCACCAGGTGTTGCCAGTTTTTAGCTGAGCGAAACACTAACCCAGATGCTTGCATGGCGGTGGAGGTTGGGAGGGTTTTTAAGTAATGTGATTCTCGGAGGAACATAATTTACTTAAAAATTTGCTTTCTCCTTTGAATACATTCCCCAATCACATTACGTTAGAAGAATAAGTAATAGAAGAAGGGGACACTGAGCATTCAACCTCTACCTCGGGTATCCTTCTGGGGGATGAGTGGTTGGATTCCCCATATGAAGGATAACCCATTCTCCTAATAGCACAAGCAACATAGTCTGGGATCCCTTGATCAAGGACTCTTAGATGGTTGAGAAGATGAAGTTCAAATCTTCTCACCTACAAAATTTTTCACTGGCGAATCCACTTCAGCCACAAAGCAAGGGCTTGAGGGGTGATGTCTTGTTTTCCTGCCTTGACCAGGAGGAAGAGACATTTGTGTGTGCCACGACTTGTCTCTTTGTGTCTCAAGTAGTGCTTGAGGGCGCAGACAAGATCTTGCATGGCTGCCTCTCTCAACTTGTCTATGGAAGAGAGAGGACAAATGATGTGTTGGTTACCTACGGATGGCAACCAATTCTTGGAACCTAAGCCTGGTTGTGTAAGGTGGACTACCAAACCATCTGAACTGAAATGAAGATAGTTAGGGTCTACTGAAAGGGTATGTAGTTCACTGACCCTGCATGCGGAAGTGAAAGCTATCAGGAAGCATGTCTTGTATGACAGAACTTTTGCAAAGCATGAGCAAGAGGTTCAAACTTGCTTACGTTGAGCCAAGTTAGAACCCAAGACAAATTCCATTTTGGAAACAATGTAACTGATTTTGGTCACTGGAGATCAAATATGTCTAACAAACTTGAGATATCTGTATCATGCCCAATATCACATCTGCCCTGATGTTGGAATGTGTCCGAGATTATAGATCCATGAGAGCATGAAGAGGATCTTGCATGACTACTGTTATCAATCTGGCGATGGAAGAGAGCGAGCTGGGATGCATGTTTGACTACCGACAGACAGTAATCCATTCTGGGCTAGGAAGCCTGATGGTATCATGAGATGAGAACCACCAAACTCTCCGACCAGAACTGAAGGAAATTCAGGTGAACATAATGGGGGATGCAGCCCTCTTACCGTGCATGCAGAAGCTAAAGCTATCAGTAAACATGGTCTGTATGACAGTGACTTTAGTGATATGTGAGCTAGAAGTTTGAAGGGGTTCGAATCGAGCCATGTGAAAACTCTGGATTGCATCCCTTTGGAGAAAAATAGGGGATATTGGTCAAAGAGACAAATATTGTCTAAAAAGATCCGATAGGTCTCTAACCCACCCAAATATGTTGCCATGATGCCAGAATACGTCCAATATCATGGGGTGTTAGCCTTCAGTAGCGATTGGGGTATGACTGTTCTCCTCAGAGAACAGAGCCAATGAAAGTCGGCCAGTTGAGGGATAGAGGCAAGCAGATGGGTGATATAGTTGGTTACTCTCAATATTTTCTTGAGAAATGAATTGTCCGACTCGCAAGGCTGTCCTGGTAAGAGCCGAGTGTATAGAAGAGGGAGGTTGAATCAGGTTGGCTGGAATTTTCTCGGGTGTACTGTCATTAGGAAAAGTAGATCGGTGACACTGGGCTTGTCCCCATAAAGAGGGGCTATCTGAATTATCCTGCCATTCTGAACCCGTCAGTTTAGTACTATTGGAGGGGCGGCAGAGGTGCACAACCCCTCCCAAATGGTTGAAAGTGCAACCCACGACTCAAGCTGTTGTGTTTGGAACTGGGGAGATGAAGGTGGGTAGCTTTTGATGCCATCTCGTCACCAAGAGATCAATCATCAGATGCCCTTGAAGTACGTAAATCTGAGTGATGACCAACTGAAGGAGGAGCCATTCCATGTGAAGGACATAACCACCTCTGGATTGATTCTCGGCCAAGCCACTGATGCATCCAGAAGGTGTCTGATTTTATGTTGATATGGAGGTTGTTGCATCCCAGATAAAAAAGGCCAGGTCAGAACACACTGGATGAGTGGTTTGGTACCTCCCTGTTTGAGGAGATAGAGTCACCACAAAGTTATCGGATCGATAAAGTACCGTTATCTCCCCAGGTGCGATCTTTACAGAAATGAAAGGCACTGATGAAAACCTTCATTTCTAAGATGTTTCTGTGTAGAGGCCATTCCCTTGGGGTTGCTGACAGTAATGAAGGTCAGCAACAGGTTGCCACTACCACCATGTGCACTGGTGGAGGTACTTTATGTTAATCTGCCTGGGGTTCTTCAGCAGGAATGTGGCCTTAGCACAAGCTCCCGTGCCTTTTATGAGAGACTGTACCCACTGTTGTTGAAACGCATCCATCACCAGATCTAACGGTGTATTCGTGTAAAGGGGACTGTTGTTGAATAAAACCCAAAGCTCCTCCAACTGACCAAGATCAGCCCCACCTCCCTTCTGAGGGAACAGGGAGGTCCAGTGATCTCAAAATCGGTTTCATACTGCCACTGCATAGCTGCAAACCCTCCAGGCTCACAATTAGTGAAAATAGGAACAAAAATTAGTGAATTTTGACATGAATTCGTGAAGCGATCTTCAAGTCTGGGAATATTTGTTGGAACAAATGTTTAGCATGGGATCGAGCTGATAAAGGTAGATTGTGTTCAACAAGAAAACTCACAAACAATGTTTCAGCTTTGGTAGCTTGCAGGCCTTCTGTCGATGGCTTAAAATATTCCAAAGCTGAAATCTGCTGGAGTGCTTAATTTTCCCAACCTCTATGTGTTTTTTGCTACCAATGTGCTTCCTCACATCATCTCTGCCACCATGCCCAATGCTAAAATTTGTGACACACTGTGTGCAAAAAGCATGATGTATATCGGTGTTTGATGGCTGAATGCACTGCCAATTTTTGGCATATTCCAAACTAAACTTCACTTTTTGTGCAATACATTTCTTTTTTCTTGGTGGTGAAGACATTTTCAATATCAATACTGAATGATAATTCAAATCAGTTGGCGGCGCATGCACAGAGCAAAATTCCGGTTAGGCCCCAGTTTCTCTCAAAAGCATTTGTAAAAATTACTCTTATACATATAGATTAAAATACATTAAAATGCTTGCTACTGGGCCAACTGTATCAATTGGCTCTAGTTCTACTAACATCACGACCAGCAATACTGGACCGTTTTGGCAGAAGCCGATATCACGACTAGCACTTAACGGGAAATTGGTTATTTTATTAAAGATTTAAAATAATTGAGAATTGGGGAATTCATGATTTTTTTGCATGCAGTGTGAATCCATGAATCGCTGAAAAAGTCGTGAAATTCTCATGTCAATTCAGGAGGAATGCTTACTACACTGTGAGGTTTGGCAGCTATGCCACTGTAGTATTACATCACAGGGATCAATGTGAGTGTACATGTGACGAAGGAGATCCCGTCTTGAGGCCGCTGAACATTCCTTCACACCGATGGGGACTGAGTGGTTCCAAATGCCTGTGTGGGTGGAGCGGCAAGGAGGAGGGGCAGTACCTGAGCTGCCTGTCTCCAATCTCCCTCTAGTCTTCCTCCAGAGCAATGGGGACCTAAACAAGGTCACCCTGAAAGGGAGGATATAGTGAGCAGCCCTAGTTAAGTACCCTAGTAAACCTGGCCATTGGCTCCCAACTGTGGGTGTTCGAAAAGTCCATTTGTTCATTCTCAACAAGATCTACCTATTCTTTAGAGCAGCAGCAAGAGTGCAGGAATTTCAGAAGTAGCCAACACCTGAAAAAAGAAATTGTCTTCCACAGCAGCTGGAATGCTAATTTCAGTCCATTCCATGGTGGATTTGATGGAGTTCTGATGCATGCACTGTGTGATGAGGCCAAACTGGGTCTACTTGCAGCACTAGATGCGACATACCAGGTGGTATGAAGACTCAATTCCATCCTCAGTAAAAGACAGGTTTGTCAGTGACTCATGACCTTCACTGTGCACCAGGTCCTCATCCGGCTCAGCTTCAAACTTGGCATAAGTCAGTCACGGTGGCCTTGACATCTACCCTTGGTCATATCTGTCAAGATACAAGAGCTCACCCTTCAGGATAAGCTGTGAGTAGTCTAATATCTGGCATGACCGGCCTTTCCCACACTGCCAGCATTGCTGGCCTTTTCAGCAATGCTGGCTGGTGTAAACAATGTGAGCTCGGCTTGGAGACTCAGCTCAATGTTTTGAAATGCATTAGATTCAATGGATCTGGTGTGAACGGCGTGTGGTTGGCTTCAGTACTGGCAGTATACAAACGGTCTAGCAATTGCCGGTACCTGCAGCACCGAAGGCCTGGTTGCATGGAAAGATTTCTCACTGAAATCTGCAATATGACTGACAGTTTGGCTAGATGGATGGTCTGGTAATGTTGTGATGACTGGTGTTGGTGTGGCAGTATTATTATTATGGATCCGTTGATTAATGATATGATGCAGATAAATGATAAAAGGTACAGACAGCTTGGCTGGCTGGCTGGATCTATCACTAAGACCCCCATATCAACTACTATTTGGGTGGACTGCCAGTGTTGGCTGGGTTGCCAGTGTCGGCTGGAGGGTCTAGCAATATCGTGACAACTGGTGTCGATGTGGTAGTATTATTGTTATGGATCCATTATGGATTAATGATATGATGCCGACAAATGATAAAAGGTACAGATGGCTTGGTTAGGCAGACGGATTTATCACTAAGATCAAACGTATGAACTATTGGCTGGACTGGATCCAACAGATCTCTCATTAACCCCATACACCCGGACTTACAGGCCCAAAGGTCATGCTCAGATGTGTGAGGAGGCTTACGCCACCTGGGCTGCCTAAAATTGGGGAATATTCCCCATTGCATCAGTATTGCCAACCATGAACCGTAAGTTGTCTTCCTTGCTTTATTCTGTCTTTCCTTCCCTTCTATGCCAAACAGGACGATTGTTGTGCACGTGCATGTCATGTGTGTAGCAAACATTCCTCCTGAACTGACATGAGAAGAGAGAAAACAAAGCATTGATTAGCAAATCAGTATGTGACCAATAGCTAATAGTACAAATTATCCAACTTGGCAGCCCAGACTGCCACTGACTAAATATTATAGATACTGTATATCAGAAACAATGTATATGTAATATAACAAAGCAGGAGTCATGGCAGACTTCCATGTTTTGAAATTGCATATAGAACATTTAATTGATATTTTGCTTAAATGACACAAGAAACATTAACTAAAGCAGAAACTAGTAATGTGTTGAAATTACTAGGTTGCTAAAAACAATGTCGTAATTAAAATATCAGCAAAGTGTCATATTAGAAACCTATGTCCCTGTTTCAAACTTATGCTGCATGCTTAGTTAATAATTAAACCATAATTCTATCAAAACAGTGTGAAATATCAATAAACCAACATAATTATCAAGCAGCACTTCAGAATTTTGTTATTAAGAGCTCCGTAACAGACGGAGTAAGCAAATAAAGTCAAATGTATGCTAACTCGTAATGAGCTTGTGTAAGGTCAATGGTAGCATTGTGAGACAGTGGTCCTACAAGACAAAATCCCGAGAAGTGACAAATCTCTCAAAAAGTTGGCAGAAATTGTAAAATAAACCATACATCCTGCAGGAGATCGACAAATCTGCACCAGAAATGCAAAAGGAATGTTGGATGTTTCCATAAGAACACAAAAAGGGCTGGATTGTCAGAGGCTATAGCACTCCGTGTGTCTCAGCACAAAGCGAAGCTAAAAACTGGCAACACCTGGTGTATCAAGGGGAGGTAATGGGCAAGAGTTACTGCCCTTTGTCTAACAATTAGACAGGATAAACATTTTTTTTTTGTCTTTAATAGGGCTGGATTTGTGAGGCAGCAGGTTAATATTCCTAACAAAATGTGATTGGGGAACATATTCGAAGAAGAATCAATGTGCGTCATAAAACGTACAGGTTGGAATTTCCTTGCATCATATATGGGTAAAATTTAAATTCCACATGTCAAAACCAAAGAGTATGTTTCTATTGAGAACTATCGTGGTATCAAATAGGAATGTTGCTGAATGTAGTTAAGTGCAGATTCATGCTGTTATGCTTAAACTTAATATTTTCCACTTACTTGAGGAGAAGATGGGGTATAACTACATGCTATGTCGGAGGCAGGATCTACGTACACTCCAGTGTCATACCAAACAATAGTATTGATAAAAAACTGGACTGTGCTTTCGACAAAGCTACAAATGAATACAGTGGAATCAAAAGATTAAACATCACAAAATAATGTCACCTTCAAAAATATTTTTTGCTGATAATACTTGTTTCAAATTATGCAAGCAATTAGGTAAGATATATACATTTAAATATGACCTTGGTTTTGATACATTAACCCTGAGTCAGCCTCCTAGATGCATTGACTGGAGTCCAAGGAATGATAGTTTCAATTTCCATCCATATTACAAAAAAAAAATATTACAAGCAGACATTAAAGACTTTGCCTCTCTGAGATAAGCTAATTAGATAAATGTTCGTTCATTTCAGTAGTATATGAATTAAGTTGCGTAAGTTAAAATGTGTTGCAAATGCAGTGAATCTCACTAAAATTATTTCATCAAAAAGTATTGTTTTCAAGAAACTGTTCACTCAGAAATAAGAAACTGATGTGCATTGATTTACAGTCAATGTATCCCTTTTCAAGGTTTTATGAAAAAAGATAAATTTTGCCTGTACTTCAATACTGGACCATACAAACTGTTTTATACACCTTGATTGCCTATAAAACTGACTATTTTCAGCTTTATAGAGCTGAATTATAAGAACATACATAGGCATGTAAAATTTTAAATATCAAGTTAATTGTTATTATTATTTTTATATATATCTAATACAAGCGGTTGTCCATACTATATGAACAGCCAATAGCAGCGATTACCCAGTGTAATAGTTATAATAAGCATATGAATTCTGTGGGTGAATTGGTGTAGTGGCTATAGCCTGCATTACAATCCCATGCAAATCATGACCCAGGTTAGCCTTGCATGGCAGCCAATCAAATCTTATTTTTGTTCTGTTGCATCTACTGAGTAACACCTGTCTGGCAATTCTTACAAAGTGCTTGTTTGTAGACTACTAAAGAATAGACAATAATTTTAATACTTTAAAAAAATTCTTGAAACTTTATACACATGTTCAAGAATAACTTCGGAATTGAGTGGTTTTGTTTGGCCTGGTGCTTTTGCCACAGCAACACAAGTATGTTACTTAGTGCCAAAGCAATTAGGGAAGTGCCTTACCCAAGGACATACCATGGTAGCTGACCCAGGCTGGTCTGATGGTAGGATTTTAACTCGCAACCTTTCAGTCCCAAGTCTGGCATGCTAACCACTGAGCCCCAGCAGCAAAAAATCAAGTGTCAAGACATTCAAAATGTTAAGGGCCAAAAAAGGATAGCAAACTCAACTGTGTCTACAACAAACAAACTCTGTGTCTACAACACGGCACTTTTTTAAACATAACTGATAAATTTACAGCCTTACCCAAAGGAGTAGACAAGGCATGGACGGTGAGGATGATAATTAGAGTCCTCACATATTTCCCATCCTCCATCTTCTAAAAATCCCACTCGCACTACTCTTCTACAAAGCACCTGCAGGGAGTTTATGTAACTGTGGAAAAAAATAAGAAACAAATTTACTGAAGAATATAAACATAGGCCCAAATAAGCCTAAGACTGCTCATTGGACTGACAACTGCCTTAAGCCATATGCAAAATCTGTGGACAAGAAATTTTCGTCAATTGTTTTTTCCAATGTTGTTAGTTACACATGTTATGAAAACAACTGCTTCAGTGTTTCTTTAGTGTTTGTATATTCATCCATTTCCGATGTGACATCAGCATCATTTAACCAGTACTGAATGCCATGAAGCTTTGTGTCCAAGATGGACAAATTCTGTTCATTAGTTCTTGGGGGGGGGAATTGTATAAAAAATTTTCAATTTTTAGTAATGCCAGTCAGCCTTGATAGCAGAATAGTTTTATCTGCATAAATCTACAAGGCCTTCAATCCAGAACAAATTTTAAGTCATTAAAAGTCCATCATGAAAATTGCTTTCTGTGAAATTTGGTCAAATTCTATTGAGTGGCTTTTGAGAATTAGGTAATAGTGGCCATATTTAATTACCATCTGTATTAAATCTGAAAACCCTTACTAATTATCATAATGATTTCTGTCAAATTTGGTCAATTTCTGCTGAGCTGTTTCTCTGAAGAAATCATTTCAAGGTTTTACAACTGGGGGTAGATCATATTTGATTGCAGATTGGCATCATTTGTTACTTTAAAGGTCTTTATACTATGATGCATTGTGAAATTTACACAAATTCTGTTGTCAGTTTTTGAGAAGTTCAATGTTATACTATTTTTAGTAACAGGAGCCATTTCAGATTCACATCTGCTGAACAAATTTGAAAAGCACTTCTGTCAGAATATTCCCTGTAAAATCATGTGCAAATTGCTCAAACAGTTTTTGAAAAAGCTGTAAATAAAGAGTCACAAACAAACAACAACAAATGATAACAGACCATACCACAAGCTCAATTTTAGCAAGCAAATCTATAATAATTATCATGATATAAATAGTCTTCATCAACTTCTTTGTCTTCTGATGGACAGGTACAACAATGTAACAATGACAGCGCTGCATTGTCTTTCGTAAAAACCCTAGCATAAAGGGAAATCTGCAGTGTTATTTCTATCCTTTATTTCTACATCTTTTTAATCTAATCTTCCTTTTTCTCTTCAGCTTCACTCCTTTATAAATCATTTGGAAAAGACAACAAAATCATAGCCTTGAATATGATTGTCTGTTGTACCATGAGACAGATAATACAACTATTTGACTGTAGTTCCCAAGTCTATCAAGTCCATAAAACTATATGATTTGTTTTCTGTGATTTATTTTCATGTGCATGAATAAAGCACAATTCTAACACATCTGTAGACTTGCAACTTGCTTTCTGATTGGTAGCACATCAAAATTTGCAGCAGCAAAGCATACAATACAGGTACCAGTTGACCTGCATGATTTTGTCTTGAGCTAATTTCATGTTAATGTGATTTCATATAAATTTTTTTAATTTAATTTTTTTTCATGAAGACGAAAATTATAATGAATTTATCTATTTATTTGTCTATAACAAAAAAATAGGAATCATAAACACTAAAAACGAACAGCATTAAAGTTAACTGAATTATGTAATTTCCAATGAAAATTAAACGATGACATTAATGGTAGTTTAACCAAAGCAAATACCCTTTTACCAGCTCAGCTAATGTGCTGCTAGTAAAATTCAACAGCATATGTAAAACCATGATCAACATCCTCAAACTGTAAATCTATGATTGTTATCACCTAAATTAATAATAATTAATTTCAATATTTTTAATGGTCATAATTGTGTAGTAGGTCATAGCTAATTAGCATCATCTGGTGATCCATAAATAAAGCTTTTGTTTATTGAATCCAAACAACTTTTGGCAAAGAATAATATTTTCACATGCAGGTGAGTAGATATGATTATAGGGATTATTGTATCCAACATGAATTGCCCTTGCAACCAATGGTTGGGTATGCCAAGTTTGTTTCTTCTGTAAGGCATGCTGATTCTTTGCACTTTAATGTCCAAGAAATTATAATAATTAACATTGGATACCATTGCACTGAATCTTAGCCTATCAGAAAGCATCTGTTGTTAACAAAATGTTTTCAACTGATTTTGATTGTTGTCGTTAATAATTTAATAACGTTTAGTTCATTGCTCCAAACTAAAGCTAAAAATTGAACAGTATCTCTCCATTGCTATTTTAGCAGCAGACTAATTTCTTGAATGGACAAAATCATTGGGTACACAGCTAAGACTGCAATGTTTACATGCATAAACAGCTTCATTTAGTTTACAGCCTGTAAACATTTAAACAAGAGTCCCTCAAAGGGACTGATGTGCTACTGGCTGAAATGAACTTGCAGGAAATTAAGATGAGATGATTTCTTCCCTTAAACTGCTGAGTGTTGAAGCTATCTCTAACGTTCTTCAGAAATAACATGATTTTCAAATAAGTTGCTGTGGATATCAGATTGGCACCAATTTCATTTAGGACCAACAAGATACCATAAGAAGTCTTCTGGTAGAAACCCCTTGTTTGCATGAATTTCTGTAATGGACAAGTAACAATAAGATTTTTATGATGGCTTCTATTGTGGCAATACTGGATATCAGATCAACACCATTTCCACTAAGGACCAATTTATAACAAGTCATTTGGTGAAAGCAAAAGATCGACACCACTAATCATCAAGGATATGTAGCTGTAACAATATTTTCAAGATGGCTATTGTGGATGTCATATTGGAAGTCACATCAACACCAATTTCATTTACAACCATCTAGACATCATAAGTCTTTCAGCGAAAACCCCATGGTGATATGACAATTTTTTCTGGAGTAGTGAGAGCAAGATTTTCAATACAGCCACTTTGGCAGCCATATTATCTGTCTCAGCAGCACGCTTTTCATTTAGGATCAAGTAGGTATCATAAGAAGAAAACCCTTACGATGGCTCTGTGGCAACCATGTCGCACGTCCAAGCTGAACCATTTCATTTATGACCAACTAGATTCTGGGATGAATGTGTTTGGAAAGTTTCATGGCAATCATCCAATTAGCTCAGGAGGGGTGGTAATAACAAACTTGTGCTAACAGACAGATGGATGGACATCAGCTGGCAGACCATCCCATAAGCTCTTCAGTAAATATATAAATTAACATTCATGCACTGTCTTTGAACTACCAGTCCAGTAAAATGAGATATTTCCACAGAGCTGCCAAAGAAGATTGATTCATAGGATCTTTTTGTTAATACTTTTCTCAAAGTATGTATCTTTGACTCTAAGAATGAATGTGGCATTGTTAGGGAAAAGCAAAGCTGATAAGAACTGGTTATAACACACATTACACAATACTTCTCACTTTAATGCTGATAAAACTTTCTACAGTATTTACATTTAAACAACATGTTTGTTAACCGAACCTTTGATAAATAAAATTTTAAAGAAACTCTTTCTAGTTTGCATCCATGGCTTAGTTTCTTAGTCAGTGTACAGCTGACAGAAACATCCCATGCACACATCCAGGAAATACATCATGTTCTATTACTTATGTGTAAACAAATATCTAATAATATTACAACAATCCAAGAAATGTTTTACTCAAATTGTTAGATATATTCAACAAAGACATGATTTACAAACAGAATTCTGTCGTAATAAGACATACAACAAAATAAAAAAATTGAAAGTTGAGTAAGGCATGGCCTGTTAATTATTACAATTGTGCTGCTGTGTGTTGTATAGAATACTGTTGTAAATGTAATGAATTAAATTACATATAACTACAGAAAATTGTAGTAGTTGATAACAAGTAATTTATTACAATAACTTCTTTTTAACCAGGCAATTTGAGTACAATTACATTACTTCTGTTCAATCTGTCACAACTCAGTTCTCACTGGTTAATTCACATTTTGATCAGAACAATCTTCTTCACACAAAGAGTTTAACACAACACATTGAATACAATACTGAAGAACTAATTTCACAAAATTTTTATTGTTCTTTGTTTGACACTAACAATTTCTAAAATAAATAACTAGAACAAAACAAATAACAGATTATTAAAATGCTTGGTTTGCAAAGAGTAACAGTTTCTCAAATGTGTCAACAGCCAGTCTAATTGCGACGTTTAGATAGGACAATGGATGCGGCACTAAAAAGACGCTCTACTGCTGCACTTGATGGAAATGTCATGTTGCATCAAATGAAAAGTGCTTTAATATATTCAAGACTACAGGCAGATCAACACATTCAATATTGGAATTTATTTGGAATACCATTGGAATTTAATTGGAAATTCACATTTATGGACTTGCGATAGAACTTTTAGATCAATTTGGGATTGGATTAATTCACAATACAGTAAGTTCTTTTGCAATTTTCACATTGTATTCTAGTAGGGAAATAACTTATGTCGAATTTTACAAAACTTGCTGGTTTTGGCTATTTTCTGTTACTAAGTTTAAGACCCTGGAGTCATAACAGAAAATTTGGTGGCTTGTTCGGGACATGAATCTCTAAAATATATTTTCAAAACATTGTTTTTGAAATTTAAATTCACTTTGTTTCAGAATTTTCTATGTCCTGGGTATTTTACTTTCACATATTTGAGAAATATCTAGTCAAACTGACATGCTTTCACAATGTAATCTAAAGTGGAGAACTTTATTTTAAATCCTACCCAGAAAAGGTTTGAGTCCTTAAAAAAGGATAATTACTGCAGCTTGCCAGATAATATAATCTCAATGAGGCAAATGCTTCTTTAACAAAGTGAGAAATGAAAAATATTTTGGTCCAATATTTGGTGGAAAAGAATTTTTTAAAATAAATGTGCTTTGGGTTTCATTAGTAAGTCTATATGACTTGACATGAAAGTAACAGAACTGAAATTAAAACAAGATGGAAACAGAGTTAAGAAAGCTTCAGCTTCAGAAAGAAAAAGAAGAAAGACAAATGCAGCCACTTAAAGAGAAATGAAACTGCAGAAAGAGAAAGAGGAAAAAGAGAGACAAATGTAGCAATGGAAAGAAGAAAGAGAAATGCAGTTGCAGAAAGAGGAAAGAGAGAGAGAAATATAATTGCTGAGAGAGAGAGAGAGAGAGAGAGAGAGAGAGAGAGAAAGGACAACAGGCTAATGCAAATGCATAGTGAAAAGATAGGGGAAATACAGTTGCAAAGAGAAAATGGAGGGGAAATAATAGATGCACAGATAAAGATAAAAGGAAGAAAGTGAATTTCAATTTACATAAAATGAATTATAGCTGGCAAGTGGAATACACGCCCCCCACCTTTACACACAAGTTCATCAGTTTCTGATGTTACCAAAAATATTAAGTTAGTACCCCCTTTCAAGGAAAAAGAAGTAGATATTTCCCATTTCTGAAAATCTGAAATGGCCAACTGAGCAATGGACTTCTTTTATTACAAACTGTACTTATTGGCAAAGCCCGTGAAGTCAGTACAACAAAGTGCTGATTATGATGTGGTTAACGAATGTATCTTGAAGGGTTGTGAGTTGGCATCCGAGGCATATCAACAAAGGTTTCAGAAATGTAAAAAAAAAGAACTGGACAGACCCATGTCAAATTTGCAAGAGAAAAAGAACAATTATTTCATAGGTGGTGCTAAGTTAAGAAGGTTGGTCAAGACTACAATAACCTCAGACAACTCATTAAGTGAAGAGTTCAAAATCAGTTTCTTTTGTCAGCAAGTCTTCCATTCAGTAGCTGTCTGGTAAAAAGCCATTTCAGTCTCATACAAGAATTTCCAAATCTGTGTACGTGTAATTTGGATTTTTAATGAAGCTTTAATAATTTTCAGTCATATCGCTACAATGTCTGCAGTGTGACTGTTTATAGTGTACCGTCACATTATTCTGACACCAGGCCAACCAGTCCCAACACTAACCTCTTAATGCTAAGCATCTAGCGTGGCAGCTGCTAGTACCATTTTTATAAGTCTTTGGTATGACTCGGCTGGGATTCGAACCCATGACCTCCCACATCCGATGTGGAGGCTCTAACCACAATGCCACCGGAGCAGTCAACTTCCAAATCTCAAACTGGCACAGCTTTTAGAAATCAAGTTTCTGAAGTGACTGATCAGAAATACTTATCTCTTCCCACATGCACTTACTGCAAGATGGGCATGTTATTTCTGACTGCAACAGATTGAAAAATGAGCAACAGAATCAAGACAGAACTATTCTAGATGCTCTTATTTCTAAAAGGTCACGGTCATGGTTGTGTACTGAGAGCAAAACATTTGTTGCATCAAACAAACCCAACTCTGATTTTATTATGGAGAATTATGAACCATTTATGTCAAAGGGTTCTGTAACACTTGTTAGTGATTCTGCCATTCCTAACCCTAAACATTTTTAGGGACACAGAAGTTTTCAGAATCTTTTCTTATCAAGTACTTTGCTTTTTTCTGAGAAGTATTCTTCTCCTGAAAGTGTTCTTTGCTTTTTTCTGAGAAGTATTCTTCTCCTGAAAGTGTTCTTCTTCAGAGAGTAGATTGTGGCTTTGTTAATGTTCCTCTCCATTGTGTAAAGTTTTCATCCAACTCAGTCTCAGGACCTGTGACAGTCGGAACAGAGCCATCTTTACCCATTGAGGGTATTCATTTATTTCTAGACAATGACCTAGCTGGAAATAAGGTTGTGGTTAATCAACTTGTAAGTGACAAGCCTTGTTTGGATCAGAAAGTTGATCACACTGAAAATTAAATCCCTGATTTATACCCAGCTTATGTAAAGAAAGCTCTTGAGAATGATGTTGATCAGGAAACTACTCATTTAGATAACATGTTTTGGTCAGCCTTTTGATAGGTCACTTCTTACCCTGGCATGGATCTATCAAAAGGCACTGATCACAGTGAACCTCTTTATACAATTCATTCTCTTTATTCTAATCAGAGTGACAATTACAATCACTCCTTGTCAAATAGGAACAAGATCCTGAGATCTCCAGTTTGTTTCTGAGAGATATTAGCAAAACAGAAGCCACAAAAGTACCCATTTGTTATTCTATTAGTTTGTTCAAAATTGGGTCCTAATGAGGAAATGGAGACCACCTGAGGTACACACTGGTTATGAGTGGTTAGTGAGCTATGAAATTGTTGTTCTATACCCCATTAAATTATTGTACATAAGTCATATAGCGTATGAAACTACTTTGTCTGGTCATTTAGGGATCAAGAAGACTTATCAAAAGATCATGAATCACTTTTATTGGCCAAAAATTAAAAGTCATGTTTGTAAATCCTGCAGATCTTGTCACACTTGCCAAATGGTAGGAAATATAAGACCAAGTCAGGCAACCAATACTTGCTAATGATAATGTGTGCATCCACCAGATTCCCAGAGGCAATTCCTTTAAGAAATAGTAAAACTAAAACCATATTAAAAGCTTTCATAAAAGATTTTTTATTATTTAACAGAATTTGGCCTTCCCAAATCTGTCCAATCTGATCAAAGGTCAAATTTTATGTCTGGAATTTTCCAGCAAGTTAGGCATGAATTAGGCATCCAGCAATTTAAATCTTCAGTCTATCACCCTGAAACCAAGGGGCTTTAGAAAGAGTTCATCATACTTTGACAAAAATAATTCAGTCATGTTTCCATACTGGAAAAACTGAAATGTACGTGTTATTTACTGTTGTTTGCTATTAGGGAACCAGTTCAAGAATCATTGGGATTTAGTCTTTCTGAATTAGTTTGTGGATATAAAGTGGACCACTGAAGTTATTACAAGAGACACTTCAACTGAAATTTTAAAATTTGATCTTCCTATGTTTCTGATTTCAAAAATAAGTTTTCAATTTGCCAGAACAGATCTTCAATCTACTCAGTTAAAAATGAAATTAAACCATGACAAAAATACAAAGGAACTGTGTTTTCAGCATGGTGATAGAATTCTGGCTCTCTTGCCCATAAAGTGTGACCCCGCTGTAACACGGTAGTTGGAGGGGGGTCCATAGAACCTGACCATGAACAACACTTGTGTATAAACAACTTACATTTGTGTAGTACAATCCATAATCCGTTAAGTACTGTACTTGTATATAATAAATCCATGAATTCAAGCATAGATCACGTTATAAACTTCATATATGTCTCACATTCCATTAGAAAACACAACACGTATATATTACAACAAATGATAGTCCTCGTTTTTATCTATATTCGATTGTCACTTAACAATTCACTGCAATTGTCACAAGTAGCACATGACGGTAGCTGTTTACATGCTACATGTACATGTACTTAAATTGACCTAGATTTTGGTCAGCTGAAGACAGAAAACTCTTGCCGAGGCTACCCAGGGTATGAGGCTATTGATAGGGAATTTAAAACCTGAACAAATTAATAAGTTAAACAAACTCTTTGCAAGATACCACCCCATCTTCAACTAACTTGACAGCGTTTTATGCCGCTGTTGGTAGCTACCGTAAACATACTTTTTGTTCCTGCAGAAATGAACCTTTCACTTTGGAAAATGCAACAATCTATCAGATTCCATTGCTTTTATTTAAATCTGGTGCTAACTTCCATTTGATGAAAGGTTATTTATTTTTTTTGAAGACTGTAGTCAGCTTTCTTTTATGAATTTGCTTATTATTTAAACTGAAAGACTGGTGCTTCAAAGGTGATCAGTTTTCTTTGAAGTTTCAGCAAAACTATTTTTTCTGGGTACATTTTAAAAACAAAAGTAATTATTTGTCGTTTGGTTGATTGCAGCAATTACTTTTCCTGCTTTGAAAAGTTGGACGATTGTACCTAGTCCCAGTAGCATAGATAGACCAACAAGTAGATCTCCGTTTTGTTTGTTTGGTTTTTTTGGGGGTGACATTTCTGGGGGTGGAATGATACTACCTTTCACGCATGCATCAGAATTTTAAAAAAAAAAAGGCCAACAGATGATGAATACACAGGTGTTCTGTTCTAACAGGGATTTACTACAGAAAATATGAGTGTTCTGAAGGATTTAATTCAATGAGCGAAAAGAAGAGGAATTTTACTTACCATCAACACACCGAAGTCAGTGAAAATAAATATATTAATTACTAGCATGCGGCTGCTAATCCGACACAATTTCATCCAAAAGATCCATTACGAGACAGTACCACATCCGGTTGATCTCAGCTACCAGAAATGTTTAAAAAAAAACAAAATGAAGAGATCTTACAGCAAACAATACTCAGGCCAGATGTCAGAATAAGCGGATTATGATATAACTATGCACTGTTGAGGTGGTTAGTCAATATGAACAATGAATTTGTTTATCTAATAATATATAAAATTCCAGTGCATTTTATATCAAGATTGCAGCTTCCTTTCATGATGCCTCTGAATTTCTTCACTCCAAACCCAATTGTATATACAAGCTTAAACAGCCAACAATGTTCGGGGGGGGGGGGGAGGGGGAAGGGGATCACCAGATGGTATATTTTGTCACCAGTAAAGAAAATAAATTGCAATTTTTTACATTGGCGAAGCCCAGCATGATCCCCCAAAAAACTTCTTACTTGTTATTTTTCATACTTTTACGAAGAAAAAACTGTTTTCACGTACAAGATAAATACATGTATATGATATTGCAGGAGCCACAGCACAATCTTCTTAGATTAGATTTCTCTCTCCCCAAAAATGATAATAAACTTTTTACACATTACTTTTCATACTTTTAAGAAAGAAAAAAATTTTGTGTATGAGAACAGTACATGTATATGAAATTTCGGGAGCCATGCCACATCTGTGTTATATCCGAATTTGTGTTATAATGAAGCGTGCTATAACGGGTTCACACTGTACCTCAAAATCCTCTTCAGGTTAAGCATTATGGTCCTTACACATGTTGAACAGAAAGTAAGTGATTTAAATTATCTCATTAATCCTGAGAGACAAAAACAAAAAACAACTCTTCCATATAAATATATTAAAGAAGTATATTGATAGAGATAACACTGTTAACTATGCAGTCAACAATTTAGTTGTACCTGTCCCACACTAAGGATTTAAGTGATAGAATGAAATCAGAGTGTAGTGACTTTGGTGTAACCTATCTTTGAATTCAGAAATAATGATTAATCTGGACCAGAAACTTTCACATCTGAAGCTATAAGAAGAGTGAAATAAAACAGCTAATATTTGAATATGAGCACTTGTTTCCAGATGTTCCTGAACAAACAAATAAAATCTACATCCAGGACACTGAAACTGTAGATTCCACGCCTGTGAAACAGCATCTGTACCAGATGAACCCTCTCAAACAGGACTGTCTGAAAAAAGAAATTCGGTATTTGCTGGAGAATGATTTCACAGAACCAAGTAAAAGTGACTGGAGTTCACAATGATTTCTTGTGCCAAAACCTGATAATACTTTCTGCATGTGCAACGACAATAGAAAAGTGAACAGTGTAAACAAAACAGATTCATTTCCACTGCCAAGAATCTATGATTGCATTGGCAAAATTGGAAATGCAAAATATGTCACCAATTTTACCTTTTAAAAGGTTTCTGGCAAATTCCACCAAAAGGCAATGGAAATTTTGGTAGTTTTAACTCCAGATGGAGTTTATCAATATAAAGTAATACCTTTTGGGATGAAAGGTACACCTTGTACTTTGTATTCTAGGGAAACAAATTGTTTGTTGAATATTACAAAACTTGTTGGCTTTCGCTTTTCTGTTTCTTAATTTAAGACCATAAAGTTGTAACATAATACACTAAATTGACCCCCAAAACAGAAGACTTCTAACTTCTACAGCAAAGGCATATTTATTTGTATCTTACAATTTGTCAATGAAATAGCCAAGTATGGTAATCCTGATGATGCAGAGATTAACCTATGAATTTTTTTCTTACAAAATACTCATTTTCACTGTACAAATATGTCTATCGATTCACATTCTGTGCATACAATTTAAAAGATTTCATTTTTACAGGGCAAAGAAATCCATTTTTATATGGCAAATATGGGACCACTGATGTGTAAAGCAGCTGTTTAAGCAAGGCACTACACAGAGACTTGCATCTGTTAATTTTCTTCCTGGGTCTTAAATATGATCCATCTAGGTGACGGAAACTATTTCAAACCCGAGTTCCTCGAGATACTTATGCCCAAGCTGCATAATGTGGCACCATACACATTCCCTGTATATTATGTCTAAACTTTTAACAAAATATGAAAGACACTGCTGTAAAAGTGATACCTGCATCTCATTAAATTGTAATAAAGGTAAAATGAGTTAAGTCTCCAGTCTGTTACAAAATCTTCTTACAGTAAAACCTTCTCTAGCAAGCACATGTGCACAATGACTACATGCCCCAAAAGACCACTTTCATTAGGTCCTCAAAGGTTTCTGTATACACAGGTCAAAATTCCAAAATTTCACACTCACTGCTGGTAGAATTACAAACAATCAAAATGTCAGAACGTGAGAAGTATATTGATTATAGCCTAGAGGATTTACCGTGTTTAACTATCAAACAATAAAAAGAAAACTTAAATCTTATTAGTGTCAGTGGACAAACGGCTATGCTAATGTCATGTACCTACGCCCTAATTTGCAGGAAAAAGTATGCCTTGCAGTTAAAAAAAGAATATTGTCTTTATAAATTAAAATGCCCAAACTACAGAATAATGTTATTTTAAATTACAATATCAAATAATATAGAATAATATTTTTATTAAATTAAAATATCAAAACAACAGAATAATGATATTTGAAATTAAAATACCAAAACAATAGAATAATGTTATTCTAAATTAAAATTGTTTTGAAAACTGTCAGACTTATTAGATCCATAATTCTGAAAATAGGACTAAGTAGATGTTTTCAGGGTTTATTAGTCAGAGACTAGATTTCACTACAGACTATAACTGGTATAAGTCTAATGCAACTAAGGGAAATTTTATTTTAAATTTAAGTTCAACAGAATGGGTTCATTGGGGTGGGGGCTGCTGCCTTCTGAATCTGCAAGGATAGTGAATGTTTTCCAATGATTTTAATTACAGTTTATTTAAACTACATACCTCTAAACATGCTTTGATAGTTAAACTGTATATACCTCTAAACATGATTTGACAAATACTAAAACTTAAAAAGAACTTGTTAAATTGGTTAGGTGCAAAATTAGATAAAATACATTATAAAACCAATTTCAATCAGATATTTTTCATTTGCTTGGCTGTGTTTGTTATTTATTTTTTTTTAAAAATATATTGGGGAATATTATTATTGTTATTATCATTATTATTATTATTAGAGATCAATATATACTGAATGCTCATATTTGTTCATAAATACTGTGAGTACATATACAAGATGTCACGATATTATTCTGACTTCCCAAAGCCAATCTCCACTTCCAATATAAATATCATTTACCCAGCAGTCATAGCCTGATTTTAAGCAATTAATATCAGGAATGGCAACTTGTCCGAAATGTGTAATGTGAAAGGCGGAACTGTGACCGCTAGCTCTTACGCAGGTAGGATTTGAATGCCTTTTAACTTCTTTTACACCACCACCTTTATTTGATACGAAAGACATAATTGACATGATAATACAAAGCAGGTCTGTATTTAATTGAGTATAACAATACAACAAATACTTTTGTGAGTTGGAGATCAAAATACAGTCTGGACTTAATTAGGTTTTCACAGAAACACAGACATAGCTGTGAATGTAATTGATATTTTTCATGTTTGGGAACATGATGGCATATTGCATTAATGATGCATTATGTACATTTCATTTGTACTGTGTAACTGACCTTGGTCCATAATTGAGGGTAGGAGTTTGGACCTACTTCACTGATGTCTTATTTTTGTAAACAACATATCACATAGCTAATTTTTGTCTATGATTGTAGATTATATTTTAAGATAATTATTACAGTAAAACCTGTTATGAGAAACCGCCCCTTCTGCCAACAAAAAGCGGTCTCTCAAGACAGGTGGTCTGTCATAGCAGGTTTGTACAAAAATACCAGTTTCCAAGGTCCAGTTTCAGAACAATTTCAAGAAAAATAACCACAATCACTGTACATATATTCTTTTCTTTATTAATAGTTGTTGCTAAAATATTGTATACATTCATCTAAAAACAAAATTATATTGTAATAAAGATATACTTCTATCATTAAACATGAAATCACATTTACATTTGAAGATCACATATTTTAGCATATGAAATTGTTTCTGAATTACTCGTTTTCCTTTATAACAACCTAAATTTGTTTTACCAACGTTTAAACCGCTTTTTTGCGAGTGGTCTGCACTTTTTCACTTCTTTCAGTTACAATAATTATTTTCTCCAGCCTTAAAATTTGTCTCTTTTTAGTTGGAGGTTTGTCCATTGTTATTAAAATTTTAGGTGTTAAAATTATTAGTGCTCAGTTGTAATATCGAACGTAAAGACGGTGGCTGTAGGAAAATATGAAAAATCTATACAAGTGCATTGCATATCTAACAATTAAAGAAATAAAAAGAAACAATTATCTCATCCAGAAACAGGACCATTTACTAAGTGACACAAGTCAACGACTTCATTCAAAGATAACATACAGGGATTAACTATTTAAGTAAAGTGTGTAACCCGGTCACACCAACTTGAATAGACGACAGCTTTGTGATTGGGATGTCATCACTTAGCATGGGGGGGGGAACAAACATCACAAGTCTTGAGCACTATCAATCGAATCCCGCAAATGATTCTCTCTTGCTGGTTTAATAGACAATGACCTTATTCACCCCCGACAATACCGATTAACTCGAGACAAACAATATACGCGACCATTACGTCAACTTTGACACTTCAACGGCATTTCATGACGTGTACATTAGCCTGGTTTATGGACTGTAGCATCTATCACTGGTAGCAACAATCCTTTTTTAAATATTCTTTTGATATTTGTTTTTGATCAGAACAATCGATATTAATCAAGCGGTCATTGTAATAATTGATTACATAAAGGTCACTGGTGTCTGTCAGTTCTCGCGATAGTCGTCATAGGGATGCCAGGTCCTACAAAGGCCGAGAAGCAGGTTAATTATGGGAATAATTAGTCTGGTTCCCTGCTTTGTATGCTTTCTGATTTCCTCACCCCTATACGAATAACGGAGAACAACACAAGGAGCACACAAAGCAGGGAACCAGACTAGGAAATAATCTGCATATACTTTAGTCTGGTTTAAGACAGAAACTATAAAACACTACAAGCCTAGCAAAAACAAAACAGAGATCGGTAGCCAGCCTATTTTTTATTTATTTATTTTTTTTTTATATTTGGAACGGTGTGAGCGGTCGTTCTTACAGGGATTAAACAAAGGTTGGTGGAGTTTATCCTCATTTTTTGCGATGCGGTCGTTCATAGCTGTGTGGAAATGCACATTTTGCCAAGATATCGCGGTCACTGGTCGCGTTCAGCAGGTGGTCGCTCATAGCAGTGCGTTTATATAATAAAATCGATCCGTGCATTACAATTGTGGTCGTACATGACGGGAGGTCGCTCATAGCAGAGGTCACTCAAGACAGTTTTTACTGTACTGGTAGAAAAACATATTTACTTTGATTTGAGTTCAGGACAATGAATTCCTGTTCTATCTTATGTTTGATATGTTCTTTACTAAAGTTTTAGTAATAGACCTGATCTTATTTATAGCTTAGAATTTTTTTGGAAAATAAATGTCTGACCATCATCTTGGTCCTCTTGTTATAAGTTTTTATATTAAGGTTGTCTGCATTAGAATGGTTTATATCTGTCTTAATATATGAAGTGAAGTCAGTCTTTAAGTAGTGTTCAATTTTAATTTGAGATGATGTATTTAAATTATTCATTGGAATTACAAAGTGCTTATTAATACTTGTGGACTAAATCACTATTTTGTGACTGTGGATTCATTTGGAGACATTCTGGATTATGTGATCCATCAAGACTGTCAGCACATCAACAATATTCTAGGCTACTGGTACATCAACATAATGAAGATTGGAAATCATTCAGAACACCACTGGAAATCATTCAGAACACCACTGGAAATCATTCAGAACACCACTGGCACTCATTCTGAATATTCTATACTTATGGACGTGTGATGGAACTTTCAGGACTATTTGGGATTTATTTCACAACATTAAGTTTTTAAATTTTAACTTTGTATTCTTGAGAAATAAATTATTAACTGAATTTGATAAAACTTAATTGGTTTTTACTCTTCACTGTAACTTAGTTTAAGACCCTATAATCTAAACATTTGATTAAATTGAAACTGAAATAAAAAGAAAAAACATAAATTTCATTTTACAAAAAAAAATGAATTGGTATTTATTTATTAAAATGTTCCCACCAGTAGGAATTAGTGACATTTTTTTTTATTTCATCAAATATTATTTACCGTGTAATGAGAATGTTGTTAGGAAAGAAAATTAAACAAAAAAAAATACAAGACTCTTTAATAAAAGCTGAGAATTTCCTTATGTTGAGTCAAATTTTAAATTACTAACAATTGTTTTTCACAATAAAATGCATGATTTGATGGTTTCATTTACCAATTTTGATTGCAATTTTCTTCATGTTCAATAAATAGGGGCCAATTTTTTTAATTCATTTTTTAGTTTAAAAAAATGGGATCCACACCTGATCCAGAATTATAAGCAGATCTGTGAGTCAGGTGTGACTTATTGAGAGATTGTTGTATATATTATCTTACATCAAATAAATATACATGTATTCCCATGGCTTGCAAAGTGATAGACTGAAACAAAAAATAAAACAGAATTGTATGCAAAACACCTATTAATGATTTAATATATCTCTTGGTAAAGTTGTATGATCATATCCCCATGGCTTGAAAATCTGCTGGTTAGTTTTTAACAGCACTGAGCTCTTTATTTGGCTATATCATGCCAAGGAAATGAATGCCAAATGCCCTTCCCCAGAACATGTGTTAACTTCTTCTAAACCAGGACAACAAAAACCAACCACACTAATCTGATGGCTGAAAACACTATTTTTCCCTTTGTGTCGTACCTTTTCAAGTAAGGGACATGTACTAGAGTAATGGAGTAAAATATCAAACTAAACAATGGTTAATCTTATCACTGAAACACGCATTTTTTTAAAAAGTGCATGTAAAGTAGGTCAAATCGAGTCATTTATTGCTCATACTTTATACCTGTGCAAGAAGACCACCTCAAAAGTCTGCAAAACCACCTGAATAACATTGAATCATGTTTCCAAATGAACACCATTACTCATAAAGCTTGTAAACTGTTGGACCATTTACCATGAAACATCAAACTGATGCATCCACAAGAAATCCTGTTTTTGTTCATATTTGGAAACTTCTGGTTTTGAAAATTCTTTGTTTGATACTTGCACATTTTTAAAGTTCATCGTAACACATTATTTACAATGATTCTATGTAATGCTTCAACAACCAAGAAGCACAATAATTTCCAGCTGCAATATTTTCACAACTTTTTGAGAAAAAAACCCCAAAGTTCAAAATCCAAAAACCTTCATGGTCTCAAATTTTAATTAGAACAATTGCTAAAATCATGTAACTGTTCTTCACTTTAATCCTTCTACTGTAGTTACTAGTTTTGATGACATGTGAAGTCGAAGTATCATATCTAATTTTGTGCTTTTGAGCTCCAGGTTAAGCTTCTTGGTCATGATGTTTTGTGAATAAGGAGCCTGATCAGGTGATAAAAGATACTGAAATAAAACTAGGCAGAAATATCCCTATAAAATAATTGCAATTTGTTTTTTGCAGTTATCATTACATATACTTATTTCACTCCTTATTGACCTATTAAAAATTTACCTGTGATACAAGTTAGCTACTTCTCTGTGTGTCATGTTAAGGATTTTCTCCTTTGATGGAAGTATGATGATGTCAGATGATGGACTATGGTAAGAGAACATGCTGTTGCTGGTGCCATCGTCTACATTCTTTCCCTGAAAAGTTATATAATAAAAACATTACTATGATAAATAATTACAGGATAATATTCCATATTACCCTATTAGAAATCTTATTGGAAACCCAGTATTTTTTGGATGCACCTTAACACTCAGTGAGAAGGTAATAAAACTAATGATGTCAAAACGATGATTAATTTGTTTATTTATAAATCTTTATTTTGGGAGCAAGGTCACCTGTCCCAACATTCATGAAACTCCAAAGCAAGTGGTTGCCATAATCACACCACTATCCCTTGATGTTCATTCTAACCTAAACTCTGCTTCCATTTTCCTTTGAACACATCAAAATCAACTCTGCCACTCGAACATCATATACAGAAAGAGCAATGACCAATGTCCAGTTATACAGACTTAAAATGTTATTTTGTTTCTGTTACATAATTCAAGCAGAAAAATGCAAACATTTTTAGAATTATTTATCATTTTATTATTACAAGTTTGAATTACCTAAAAGTGTGAATGAAATCATGTAGATACACAGCACAAAATTAGAATTTCTTTGTGTTGTTTAATTTTCGGCTATGAATCTTCATACCCTCAACATTTACTCCCTGGCAAGCTGGTATACATACTGTATAGGAGTCCATATGCAGTTCTTTCAATTACTGATTTAGTTAGATAACAGGCAAACACCCAAATACATATTGCTGTTTCCAACTGAAACATTGATTTATAGACCCTATAAATGCAATATCGGTTCCCAAAAAAACTACTGAAGACTATGTTATTGCAGCTGAAGAGCCTTAAGAATGTCTCTCAACCAGTCCACTTCTTACAATAAATGGGGAAGGGTAATGTTTGTAGCTATGCTCAAGGTATTTTAAAAAATGCATTTTCAACAGGTAATATTATCATTTTAATATTTATCTTATTATGACATATTTATATCTCTCCCCCCAAACATAAACCCTAAGATACTATACCAGAAGCTGCCCAAAAATGCAAATCTAAAAAATGACCTGTCCTCCAAAATTTCCAATTTTTAGAGATCAACAGTTTTCTCCTCAACAAATGGAACTTGGCAAAAATGTAAAACATGTAAACATTTTTAAAAATACCTTAAACTAGCTAAATGTTAATTCATTCCATTCTAAAAGTAAATAAAAAAAGACATTTAAAACATGTATTCAAATTATTTCCTATATATGGTAATTTGAGGTAAATCCTATCTGATCATGCATTAGAATTCACATCACTTTGATTTACTCCCATAGGGAAGCACAATCTTGGCAAAAAAACTAAATGCATGTTACTATCCACTGTTTCAATGTCATGCATCCGTTCTCTTAAAAAATTAGTCAATAAAGATTGAGAATATATTAACGACGCTTCATCGAGATGAGAAAGGGATTAAGTTTGTATTTATAACTGTAGGCTGATGCTAACAACTATCAAAGTAGCAGTCGAGAAGTTTATACCTCTTAAATTGGCAATCAGTTCTTTTAAAATTACATATCTCTTGATTGTGTGTGTGTGCTTTGGATTTTTAACATAGATTAAACAATTTTTCAGTCATACTGCTACAATGTCTACTGTGTGATAGTCTATAGTGATGTTTAGCACTGAGGCATCATGCCGCAGACATGTAGCATGATGTCCACCCCCAGTCACATTATCCTGATACCAGGCCAATCAGTCCCAACGCTAACCTCATAATGCTGAGTGCCAATGCATTTAATTGTGTTTTACATGAGAAACAGAAGTTTCTGAGGCACCTTTTAAAATTTTTCAACAACCTCAAATGATGTAATGACTAGTTTTTGACTAGGAGCCAGATCTGGGACGGAAATATCCATGGCAGTCTGACTGTGGTACACCTCATAATCAGACATGGCATTTTTTTCATGTCAAAATTTGGTGTGTGAGTGTGTGATTTGGATTTGTAATATAGCTTTAAAAAATTTTCAGTCATATCGCTATGATGTCTGCAGTGTGGCAGTTTATAGTAATGTCTAGCACTGAGGCATCATGCTGCAGACATGTAGCATGATGTCCCACCCAGTCACATTATCCTGCCAGCATGCCTACCAGTCCTAACACTAACCTCTTAATGCATTAGCGCCAAGCAAGGCAGCTGTTTGTACCATTTTTATAAGTCTTTGGTATGACTCAGCCGGGATTCGAACCCACGACCTCCTGCATCCAAGGTGGACAATCTAACCATTAGGTCACCGGAGCAGTCTCAAAATTTGGTACTGGCAACTTTCAACAAAAAAAATTTATTGGGCTTGGCTATTTTCTTCAACTTTAGTTTTATGTTCACGGCCAAATACATAAATGATATACCAAAATTTACTATTTCAACACATCCTTAGCAATGATTATGCAGCATTAATATATTCAGGCACTACTTCCAGTATGTTGTCTGTCATTGCCACTTCCACCCTGAATGAGACTTATACATGTAACTGAAAATTCAATTTCAAGCAAGACACAACAATCAAAAATTTCAAAAATAAGTTAAAAAATATTTTAGATGTTGCTCTTTTTAAATATTTATGTGCGGAGCATGCATTTGGACAATGAAGTGGATCAAATGTAATTTGAAGTTTTTTTCATTCTTTCACTCACCCTAAAACGGGGACTAAAGTTATGGTGCCAGATACACAAGATTTGGGATATCTGCTCTGCATCATCCTTATATATCCATGCAAAACATTATACTTGACCCCAAGGTACTGTGCAAAAAAAAGACCTCTTTTTACCTCTGGGTCTCATGTTCATTTCCAAAAGTATATTAGTTATCCCCACCTTGCTTGAGCATAGCTAAAATCAATGTCATTTTGGTCTCCAGGTAACTCACTTTTAGGTATTACACAATGCAAAATCCAGTCCTTGCTCAAATGTGTCAGTCATTTTGGGTGGTAACACTACAGAAAGGAAAATTATGAAGTCTTCCAAAATATTGTGGACAAGTGTAAAGTGTGGGGTTTACTCTTCCATTTGCTTCAAGTATGACAGCTGGGAAAATTTGATTTTGATTGTAGGATAAATATACTTGTTGGGTAACAATACTGTTGCAATTATATGCATATTTTCTCTGTACATATGCATCTTTTACAGCTCTTTACTATCCTTACTTAATAAAAAAAAAATTGAACATAAATTTTAAAGAAATATAAATGTGTTTATAAATATGTTGATCATTTTATGAAAATATACTGTCCAAATTTCCCTTCGCCACTTTCTTAGGGTACTTCAACTTCAGACATGTTCTTTCTCTTACATCAATTTTATACAGTTCTATGCCTTCCTTCTCCTCTCATTTTGATAGTTATTGCCTGTTTATCTTATTATCTAATATATCAAAAGAATGGACTACATAGAAAATAATGTTACATTGCAGATCTGAATGATGAGTTTACCAAGTAGTTGTTCAAAAGAGAATTTGGAGTAAAGAATAAACTTGTGAATCTGTTGATGTGCCAGGAGCTTCACAGCTTATATGAAGGAGAATTGTTCTTTCTAGATGACAACAAAATGCAAAAACTTTTAATTCGGATGTCAAATGTTGCTTTCAGTACACAGGCACTTGATTCCGGGGTAAACTAATGTGTCCACTCACCAATTAATTGTTGAGTGTAGTACTGTACACATTAGTTTACCTCCAGAATCAAGAATCAAGTGTCTGTGTTTCAGTGCCTCGATTTTTTATACAGAATGATCGAGACTATTGAAAAGAATAAGAAAAATATAAAAAGAGTCTCTTTTATAGTATGAGACAAGGTCTTATGTCAGAACGGGTTTTGGGGGTAATCTGAGATAATTTTGTCACTGGGTATGATTTTTTTTTCCCTTCAAATTATTGCTTTTATTTCAACATCAAGCTTCAAATTATTGCTTTTTTTTTTTTTTTTCAACAATAAGCTCGCGTCTCGCACCTATGGATATTTTCTGGTTGGATAAGCACTAAAACAAAAGAAGCTTCCACTACTGCAGTTGTATACAAATTGGACGAGCATTCTAGAAACAGTAGCAGTAAAGCGTGGCTCATATTTCTCAGTCGTACCCATTCCTCAAGTGTGAGAATTCGGCTTTTTCGGAACTCGATCCCCAGCAAGATGAGAATCATGATCGCAAACACAAATACAAGCCAAACGAACCACTGCATAGAAATCGTTAGGCTCATTATAGTCACAACATACAGCACAATGACACTTTCCACTGATAATATTGATACATCATTGGTCTTGTCGAACTGTATATTTAATACACAAGCCACTCGCATAATACCTAACCCTTCAGTCGGATCAGCCTCGGCTTTTTCTGTTGAGCATAACAAAGTTGACTGGTACCCTTAGCCCTACCTTGATGCTCGCGCACATGCATCGTGATAACGATCATATTGAGTTTTCTTAGACCAACAAGTAGGTCTACGCTTTTTTTAATATTTTTTTTAATTTTTTTTTTCTGACAGCGGAGACCAACGCCGTCGGGTAATAGTCCATACTGAAGTTTTACGCTGTGTTAACATTCTTTTAGTTCTGACGTATCGGACGCTCGCTAGTAATTAATAAATTTATTTCGGCTGACCTTGGTATGCGGATGGAAACTAAAATCCCTTTTCTTTTGACATATGGCGTCAAATCCTTCAGAACACTCACAGTTTAGTAATAAACCCTGTCAGAACAGAACACTTATGTATACTTCTATTATTGACCTTATTTTTAAATTGCTGACGCATGCGTGGAATTATTACTAAACTGTGAGTGTTCTG